>JAODJW010000009.1:23122-66392 GCA_026777045.1 Hyperopisus bebe | reverse complement strand
GCAGTGTTTAAGAAAGTGCCTCAGCTGGAGGCCTACATGTGTTATCCACAGTGCCACCTGCTGCCTTTGTACAAAAAGGGAATTTTATACTAATGCAAAATGTTTATAGGTGTGTAATGTCATAACTACAGGTTTAACTGCTATAAACACTATAAAGCTATAACTTGGTTTGGTTTTGGTAGCTTGGTGCCTGTTAGCCGCCTGTTAGCCACAACACCAATGGTTTTGTCATGCAACGCAAGACAATAGTGTCACCTACAATGGAAAGATTATTTAAGAACTTTATTTTTGTCCGTTTCAATGAATGCATCTGGTGAGTTAATAAACGAAATAAGCATGCATGTTTCGAACTGTAACACGAGCAGTCTAAGGACAGTGTGAGCAGATTACGTGGAAAGTTGATATCCACTGGAGCAGGACAGCGAGGAGTCCAATCTCACACAGAAGCTTGGGTAGAATGTGACAATGCATTTAATTCTTAAACACTGGATCCATCAAAATATTTTTTTCCCTGTACATCCCAAAATAGGTACCAATTCCACATCTGATAAAAAAAAAAAAAAATGCGCACCATTTTTGGTCAAATGCAATCTTTGAGTATACATTAATTAAATCACTCTAAAAGACAGGGCATGAATAAAATTAAATAGCAAATACAACAGATTCTTTAGATGTTTGGCATACACAAAAAGACTGATGCACAAAGATACAATAAAAATTAAAATGTATATAAGACATTTATGCACATAATTCGAAGTGCTGAAAAATAGAAAACGACAAATCAGACAAATACCAAAACCATAAACAAACCTACTTCCCCCCCCTAAGGGTGTGAAATTCTGTCATACGAGAACCACAGGATCTACAGGCTTGTGTATCATTTTTTTCTTTTCAAAACTGGATTTTGCTGGTGTGAATGATTTTGTCATGTTGCCAATTTTTATCTTTATTTTTTTAAATCGAACCAGCCAGGTGATGTTAATTAGCATCTAGGTATTTTCATTCCATGTTTTGACGGATCTCCATTTAAAACAAAAGGTGAGCGCTTCAGTTGCCTAAAAGGGATAAGTACCTCCATTCAATCCAAATATCCAGCAAGATAACTCACAAACGCAGCAGTAACCGCTAAGCCTGCGTTTATTTACTTGTCTGGTTTCCATGGGAAACCAAGTCTGCGGCTCCAAATACAGCAGTCAGGTCCGAAGGGTGGAAAGACACATTCTTTCCTAAGTACCTACAGCACCCCCTGGGTCTCACGTGAGCTGGTTGCCATTATATGCCAGACAACGGTGAAGCAGACCTTACTGCCACCTGGCATGCCAACCACCCTCCAACGCCACATTTGCACAAAACAGTAGAAATTTCGTTACATAAAAATACATAGCCAAAACATATCAAAACATAAATCATAAATAGATAGAATGTCTAAAAACCCATCAATGGTGAAGGTGCCACGGTTCAAGCATTAAACGATATTTCATAAAATTCTATATACAGTGCCTAGTACAACACATTCATACCTGGGTAATGCGAACATGTCAACAGCAAGGTAAATTCTCCAGAGGGCAGCTGCTACGCACCAACTCTGAAAACTCATGCAAGTAACGTAGTTCAGTTCGAGCCTTTGCTTTGAATATATGCAGACAACCTCAGCTTCATCCATTGCAATTAAAATCGTTATGCTGCAATAACTGGGCAAAGATGTGCCTATCATTCATAATCAATGCAACGTTCAGAAGCATCTGCAGCGTGTGAGAATCTCTGTGTGGCACCAGAAAGAGGGAGAGTGTTTCATCCCGGAGGAGGGCAGAACGGTCCACAGGATGGAAGAACCAGCTACATTTCCCATGCTGCTCCCATGATCCTTTGCTCCCACTTCTCTTCCTGGTCAGTTTCAAGTTTGCATGGAACGTGTAGGGCTACCAAAAATGTATCCACCTGCTCCATGATGTGCAGGAACCACAATATCAAGAGGGAATTCTGAGACTAGGCATTATAATTTAAAATATTTACCATCTTTGCTTTTGATAAAAAGCAAAAATATGCACGATATTTGCATAACTATACAATCTTGAATATTAAGTACTACATTCCAAAGGAATTAGACGCTCATGGTACATTCTAAGCTTGTCATGTACAAATGCGCAAGTTCACAATGGGCCCACAGGTTTCTGGGATCCCGACTCTGTAGGAGGCCTCAGACCAAGGCATGCTGGGTACTCACGTGTAATGAGGTAGAACATGCAGCTGGGAAAAAGCAAGTGGGCGTGGCCTCTCCATACACTGTCTTTATTAACCAGCAGCACTGAGGGGCTGAGTCACGTGGGGAAGCAGACCTTGGGCTCCCCCTGCTGGCCGGGACACATATTCCGAGAGCATGTTGGATCTCCATCGCTCCCCACGGCATGGCACAACCCAGCCAGCTCCTTCCCCTCCCTCTCTGCAGGAGGGTGCCTGAGGGGTTCTAGGTGCTGCGGTGTCCTGTGGGCCTGACAACCCGGCCTGCAGAAGTTCTCTGTTCTGCCTATGCCGGCCCGTGCCTGGTCAGAGGTGCTCCTGAGGTGGACGCAGCAGCACTGGCCGCTGTCCCAACCAAGGTGGTCCTCGGTGGAACAGCCACAGGGCTGGTCCTCTGCGTCTGCCTGATCCATGAGGCTGTTGTTACGTGGGCCACTTGCATGGGAAGTTTGGGTCAACAAGCCCTGGATGCGCTGTTCATCATCAACCATTTCCAAGAACTTAGCCTCTCCAAGTTGATAATGTTCTTCTTTAGTGGCAGCAGGCGGGATCTTGAAATGGCAGCCACAGGGCACAGTGTGACTACCGCGGTCATCCTGAACCACACTGCGGAAGTCCGCTCTGGCGCCCTCTAGTGCCCCAGATGGTGTAGTACCATTTCTTTCCATTGGTTCACTTGAACTACAGCTTCTCCTTTTGACGTCAAAAGTGCATTGGGTGAGCAGGTCCTGTCGCCTTTGAGAAGGGGACCCTGGCCGCCCATGATGGGTGGGGGGGCTACCATTCCTCATGTCCAGCCCCGCACTCCCGCCAAGACTCCCACTGCGAAAAACGAAGGGGTCGTAGTCGCTGCTCAGTGAGCTACGAAAGGTGGAGCGGCTACCAAAGGTGGCTCGGTTGCTGGTCTCCGTGGAGTCCAGCATCGAGTCGCTAGAGGAGGAGCGGCCGCGTCCACACCGGGCAGCGCTGCTACTGTCGCTGCCAGGCCCATCTCCCAGGTAACCGCTGCATACTGACTGGTTGCCATGGTAGCAGGTGCGGGCGGGGCCAAGGCAGGAATGGATGCCGAGGGCAAAGCCTGTGTGGAGCACAGCGGGGCAGATGAGGCTGGATGTTGGGAGGACCTGTTCAGCCCCAGGACTGCTCGGACCCTGGGGGAAAGTTAACCCTTGGTAGAAGTAGTGCTGATACATAGTGTCATTTGGGGAGACACAGGGAACTCTGGGAAAGGAGCGACCATGAAGCCTGGAACGCCTGAAGGTGGACGAGTAGGCCGACGGCTGGTGGTATGCCCCAGCGGGCTGGACGTAGACTCCTGCAGGCTGGGAGCAGTCCGCCATGAGCCGGGATGAGGGCCCACCTGCCTGCCGGACGGGGGGGCAGCCACGGAAGGTGGCGGAAAACCGCGGAGTGTACAGCGTCCGATCGACGCGCCCGCCCGTCTGCGTTGCCGTGGGCACCAGGCTGCCACGGAGACCCGTGCCGCTGGCGTTGGGGTATCCAGGGGTGGTGCGGTGCACGCGGCCCGGGTGGTGGGCCGGGAGTACCACCCTCGGACGACGAGCATGCGGCGGAACCCCCGAGTTGACACAGGCAGAGCTGAGGTTTCCCTTCTGTTGTTCTGGAGGAGAAACGGAAAGCTAAGAATGAGCAGCAGCCCCCACCCACCCAAGCTAATAACTGGCCCCCACACAAAATATCCAGCCATGACATGTAGCTGAGGGGCAAAGCAATTAATGTACTTTAATCTAAAAATGGACCGAAATGTCAACATCCATGGAAGCAGCAAGTTACAGCAGCTTCACTATTCCAATCCCTCATGTCTGTACCAGGAGCTGAAGCAAAAACCCCAGCACTGAGCGCCCTGTAGGTGGCGCCACAGAAAGCTCACCGATGATGTTGCGCCGGCAGTGAGGGCAGGTGTGGTGTTGCAGGAGCCAGGGGTCCACACACCTCCTGTGGAACCTGTGGGCGCAGGAGATCACCCGCAGCTCCTGGGGGGGAAACGTTCACACCAGCAGGAGGGGCTGCAGTTAAAATGCGTTATTTTCAAGTCATTATTGCTGCTGCACTCAGAAACTCTGAATTCTCTTTTGATGAGCCAGACAGAAATCAGCCAGACCTCACAATTAAATCTGGTTTCAATTCCCCAAGTGCCAGAATTGATTCAATTTTGCCAAAGCGTCTTTAGAACGATCACTGCGTAGATTGTCAAACATTGACTATTTAACCAACAAATACAAAACTGTACTGTAGCTATCATATTGCCCATTACCATGTTAAACAACCAGAAAAGACTAGCTTGTGTTTAGGTCTTCAGTTTATGTAATTGTTAACATTTGATGATGTTTTCAGCACGTACCTAACTTAAAAGTAGCAAAAACTCTGGACAGGGATTGAAACAAAACAGAGAAAACCTGTTCATTTTTGACAGTGGAATGGATTTTATGCAAAACATGATCAAGTGTGAGGCGACCATGCAGTAATTGTCTCTCCTGCTGGAGGGAAAAATCACGTGAAGCAGGTACTCCAGGAATCACGCATACATTCCAGGACCTCGGCACTTCTGCAGCCAACCTTTCCTGGAATCGGCCAGCCATGTTTGCTTTGAGTCTCATCAGAGAGGGTGTATGTTTATATACACTTTTTAGTCCAAGCTTCTTGCTGACTTACTATTTCCCTCACCAATCAACAATCAAGGAACGTGTGTGTAACTGATTGGACCGTCCTCGTCGTTTCAATTTTCTAGTGACGTGCACCTGACCTGGATGACGAAAATGATGTTACCACAGCTGGGAGGAGTGGTGTGTCCGTGTGCGCCGTACATATGAACCAGCCTGAGGTTTGTCAATTTGTCAATACTTAATCCCTGCTTTACACACTTTGCAGATGGCTTTGACCTTGTCCAACTCCTCTATCATTTAAGTTTTTAAACGCAAAATGCTCCCAAATATAAAATTATAAAATTTACATTAGCCTAGATAGGATAAAAACCAGAACACTATTAGTGAGAGTGCAAACAGCACATCTATACCAGTACAGTATATACTGGTGTCGAACTCCAGTCCTGGGGGGGGAGCCCTGTGTAGCTTAGTTCTTTCCCTGTTCCACCACAAATGATTCAGCTCAAGAGCTGTGTGGTAAATTAGCACAAGGAGTTGAATCTGGTGTGTTAAATAAGGGGAAACCAAAAATGTGCAGAGCTCCAGCCCCCCAGGACAAATGTTACTGTGAATGAAGATCGACGACAGCAAGTATGGGACTAAATCCACATAGGAACGTGCATTTAATTACTTCCATCTGCCATGCTCCTCCTGATTGTGTATTTACGGGGGTGAGGGATTTTCTGTTTACTGGAAGACAATAGCAAACATAAACACTGGGCATTTGTCACGCTGCGATAAACACCATTTTTTATTCACTTAACCTTGTTGCACCCCTCCCTGTCAAATTAGGTTTTAAATGAGTCTCGCTGTGCTACACACGGCACCACGGATACTTCCTGGCTCATTATAACATCGATATCGAACTGGGAGTGGAATTGAATTCGATCTCTGGGGGGGGGGTCACGGCATTCTGATCGACTCCCACAATAACGTTTAATCGTTCAGCCTCAGCGAGTGCTTGCATAAAAGCTTCTTCCAGTAAAATATTACGGTGCGTCACAGGTGTTTCAGTCAATGGTAACATAAGCAGGAGGCAGAACTCATCAAATAAAGGTCTTAAAGTTTATCCCTTAATCCATCTCCTCCTTTGAAAGCAGAAAGAAACCAAACTCTGTGTACTAACCTTTCATTTGCAAGCACACTTATTTCTACAGTCAAAAAAAAAAACGCAATTTGTTAATTTTACCCTGTAGGTGGCAGCAGAGCTGCAGGCTGCGTAACCTCTATGGCACCTTTCTTAGGATGCTTTGAAAAAAAGCCTAGCAGGCGGTTTTAAAAGGCGCCCGACAAAGTGCAGCTGTTAGCTTAGCTTATCTGAAGTGGTTCACAGTGCAGCTGCTATAACCAGACCCCGTCCGGCGACTGACCTCTCCGTCGAGGTACCGCTCCAGGCAGATGGCACAATCAGAGGCAGAGCTGCCGCAGATCGAGTCGCGGTGCCCCTTGGCCTTGAAGTGACGCGTCTCCATCTTCTCCAGTGCCTGCATGGCCGCCCTGTTCACGGACCCCTGCCAGGCGAGGAGAGCAGCCCTCCGTCAGATCACTGATGGCCGCTAGCAGAGTTTCGAAACCGACCGTGACGCCATGAAGATGCTTCATCGAGTGCCAACTGTAGCGCCCGCCTCGGGCTGATCTGGAGCTGGCGCGGTGCCACCTTACAGAATAAAGTCTACGGAAAGACGACGGCAGAGCCAAAGGAGAGACTCGCCTGGGTTCTCCGCTGCTTGAGCTTGATCTTGATGAGCAGGAGGAGGCAGACGAGGGACACCGCCACGAAGAAGGCCAAGAAAACGCCCATGTCAAAGAACTCGGCCGGCTGCTGTGGAGAGGAGAGCCCGCACAAGAGGGAAATCAGGCCTTTCCAGGGGTTGATTGACCTCCAGCTTAATGGTATGTGGGACACTGAGAACATGCCAGGAGATATTAAAATAAAGAGCTCTGCTAATGGCAGCTAACTCCCAAATCATTACTCGTCAACATGGAAAATGTTGAATGAGACCAGGGTCCGAAACACATTAATTGGCTCATGCTGAAAACCTGCTATGATCTCAGTTGTAGAATTGGCAGATTTCCCTGTTTCTATCAGTTTTATGATGACTTATCAGTATTTCAATTCACCACTGAGATTATCATCGTTCCTGCGGTTTCACACCAAAACTGCGACTAGTCTTTTGTTCCTTGCCAACACATCACTTATACGCAAATCCAAATACATGATGCAGCCGACACGCTTCTCTAACGCTTTCACGTTTTCACACGCTAGTCGTCGCTCACCTGGGGCGGTCCGTGCTGGATCCTGGCACGGGCGACCTTCTGCTTGTTGACGATGTTCATGAGCTTCACCGCATCACCCCCCTTCACAAACACCACAGGCCTCTTCAGGGGGATGTCCGAGCCCTGGTCCAGCTTCAGAGATGCACCAGACACATTGGATATGACGAATGCCATCAGGAAATACTTTTATATACGTTTATTATCCTTGTTCATCTTTTAGTAAACAGAAAGTGCCAGATGCCGATTGGATACCAACCTGGTCAATGGCACCAGGGTCCTCAGACACGTCCAGAATAACTGCAGTGGCCCCTCTCTGGACAGCTCTCTTGGTCTGGATGGATGGATGGAAAACAGGACTGATGAACCAACATCTTCAGTCTTCAACGTAAAGGCAAGAAACTATGGTCATGCCTACATGGGGATCCCCATCAGACTGGGCTGGTCAGCTCCAGGCGAGCCTCCCAGCACAGAGACATTCTGGTGCCAGAGCAGGTCACAGATTCTGAAAGTGGCCAGTGAGGAATTTGCAAGAAAAGGGAACTGTGCCTTTACAAATGTCCCAAACCCACATCTCAGACAAAAAGAAAAATAAAGGATCAAGGTTTTAGTTTAACTCGTCTTTTCTACTGCAGTGCCGATTTCCATCCTTTAGTTGTATATCAATTGATACAGAGATAATGCATACATGCATCACTTGCATTCAATTTTTTCTTTGATATCTAAAAGCAATTTTGACCAAACTGCACAAAAAGTTCATTGTTATTTAAATAATCAGGATCAAGTTGTTTGAGCCCATTGAATTCCCAGGTGTGACAGGGTAACTGGAGACAGTGTGAGCCATTGTGATTTCCATCCAGTGTGTCATTAACATAAGATTCTCACTGCGGTTTTTCGAGGTCTTTGATTGTTTCTTTTTTTTAAACAACCTAACATGAAGGGACGGAGGCTGAAATCACCAAGTTTCGGATCCTCACACGTAAAAACACAGTGTGATTAAAGTTAATTTCACAGAAGATCGGCAAAAGTGAGAAGAAAGGATGGACGTCTAGCTGAGGAGGGAAAGGAGGCAGCATTTCACAGCCGCGAGAGCAAAAAGGGAGCCGGGCCGCGCGCGGATGGCGTAAGAGCCGAGGCGGGTGGGAGGCCCTGCACACTGCCCCACTCCCCGTTACGGCCCTCGGTCATTCGGGGCGGCTCCTGAGATCCTGTGACGCAAGGCCCGAGAAACGGTGCAAGGAGGTGGGGAGGCGTCTCCAGGAGACTGCAAAGCGCCCTGGAGCAGGAGGAGCGTCGCTGTGTGCCGAGAGACCGAGGCTCACCAAAAACGGCACCGGCGCAAAGAAGCAAAAACGGGCTTCGGACCTGATAAAATCAGCCTGAAGGTCAATCCATCACCAAAAAGGCTCCCCATTTGTAACCAACACCAGATTAAATTCATCCGCTCTGAATGGAAATTCACACTATTTTCATCTGGAGAGCCACCTCACCACAGACAGACACAGGTCTTTGGCAAAGCATCTAAGCGGCTTGTTATTCTGCAGGGGGAGGGACACGCCCAGCTCCGATTGTGTGTCCTAACCTTCCATTACAGCCAATCTGAGGATCCCTCAGCCAGTGTAATTAAGGCAATTAGGACTTTGCAGTACCTGTCCTGGTACAGTCTGAGGTTGTATGTCAGCTTTTTATTTCAATCTTTTCTCCTTGATACCTCCAACTCAGTCTCAAGACTGAAAGGACTGTTTAATGACCCCCCCCCCCCATTCAAAGCACGCGTTTATGTTCCATACAGTTATGGATACGAGTGGCATGATCCAGTGTTTGCCGCTTATAACGTAACACAGGGGGGATCGCCAAAGAGCATAAGACATTGCAATGAGCCGCGCGGAACGGGGGCACCTCTGTAACAGTGTATGTTTAGCTTAATGATAAAATGATCAAACGTCTCTGCACAGGGCACATAAACTCTGGAAAGAAGCTGCTTTTCTGCTGCATACCGGCCCTCAGCCTATCACTAAGCTTCTCTGCATTATGCAAATCTGACCCAAACATCTCTAAAGAAAGAAACAAAAAAAGGCTTCAAGAAATGCTAAGGGAACTCAGAGGATCAGGTTAATCCAATTTTTATTAATTATTATCATTATTATGAAATTTGAGGAGAAACACACTATGAACAAAGCCTCTCTATTCCCATTTGTCAACTAGTAAGACTCCAAGCAAAGATTTAAGAATTCAAATCTAATACTGAATCTCTCCAGCTACAGTGAGCTGGAAGAACAGAAACTAGAATGAAAGATGAGGAAAAGCCTGAAAAATCATTACATTTAGATCATAGAGATCAAAGCTGTTTGTTAGGACGTTTACTGGGAGAACAGGTCGAACCAGAGGTGGCGGTCTGGTTCTTCAACTGGACATGAAAAGACCAGTCACGCTAAACACACCCAGACGAGCACATTAATGACTGAACCAGAAAAGAGAGAGGCAGGTGAAAACTGGGCTCGGCATCTAATCGCTATGTAAACTTGCCGAAAGGGCCGTCTGTATCAGCATTGTTAGCGCTAATGTCACACTGTCCTCCTCTGTCTGCCCTCCCTAACACCAGAGCGCACCTGCCTTCGCACACGAAAGGCTCAGTGCATCAGGGATTTCACGTTTAAGTGAGAATTCACCAGGCTATGAATCGCCTCACTTACTGGACCCTCCCATCAAGGCTAGGCTGCTCATGGTATCACTTCCTATTGAAGCTATAACCAAGTTCTCCAAGCTCACCTGCAGCATTTTACCAAGAAAGGCACATCATTTAAGGGGAAGGACTTTCAAAACTCATGAGATGAAGAGCAAGAAGTGGAGTGTGATACCACCAACATCACCCCTGTTTAAAAGGTTTAGGGACCGTGGTGAAATTCTGGACACAGTGATTAGTATCCAAATCTCAGTGCAGGACATCACACGCACCTGTGCACCCACAGCTGAAAGATCCCACTACGTCATACTTGCGTAACTTCCTGACCAGATTACATCACCCTCTCTGCTGGGAGGGAGGTCTGCAGAAAGGTGGGAGCAGGACCCCCATGGTTTTCTGGGGGTCTGATATAGCCAGTGCTGGACTCCCCAGGAAGATGAGAAGAGCCCTTGACCGATCACAGTAAACCTCTCTGAGTTTGTGCTGCAGTCTGAGATCTCACTCTATACCCTTGGACAGGTACTTAGAAGATAATTCAGACCCTATTGATAAAACATGCCAGAAAGCACATTAGCAAGAAAGAAAGAACTTCTAATGAGTTAAGCCTCAAATTGCCCAAAGGTGAAAACCTCATTTAAAAGAACATTTCAAATTGATTCGATCATGCTTTTAAGCAAGATTTCAAAGGCACATTAACCAAATGCTTAACTTGGGACAGCCAGAAATTCTTAGTAGGCGTGCACAGTTTATAGCATGGGATATGACTTAGGCGGCTTTGTAGCATGCTTTGTGGCTCAAGCAGACCGACATGTGACATTTACACGCTGTGCCACACAAAGGCCTTCCTTGTGCCCTCGCATTCTTCCCTTCACTTTACCCCGTCGCAATATTTAAAGGTCAAACATAGCATAACTGGCACTTCCTTTGATCTGACAGGGCAGCGGCAGGGAAATGAACAAGACGACAAAGCTGTTTTTGTAAGCCAATCCACAGTGAGTGATGTCTTAGCACATATTAACAGAGCTTTATCAGTTATTTTACTTATCCAATTCATTGCCAGAAATCAAGGAATCCAAACAAAACGTCCCACACCGACCATCGCAGCACCCAAAAGGCTAAACCTGATTCTTAGTGGTGGGGGCTCAGGAACATGCATTTGTTCTGAAATCCCTGGTCTGCCAGCTCATTCAGAACAAGCGGGAAAAACACACCAGACCCCCATTAGATTGCCTCTCCACCCCCACCGGCCCAGAGTGAGGCCCCATGATCTCTGAAGCCCAGACAGAAGCTGCTCTGAAACGAGAGCGGCGGAGCGAAAGGCTGCCGGCACCAGCGGAGTTTCATCTTCAAAAGGTCCAACAGCAAACAAAGGTGGAGCCTCCGGGCATGGCGGGCGTGCAGAGGAGGGCGCCGCCATTCCGCCCGGAAGCTGAGACCGCCAGGCATGCTGGGACCTGACCGTTTCCAAAAGGCTAGAACAATTGCGGCGACTGTTTTGTTTTATTCTGCAAACTGACACACGTCGGTTCAATGGCCTTTTCAAGTCGCTGCAACTGAAAGTTTAATCCCCTTCCCCATCCCACCTCATTTACCCAGAAGCCTTTGCACACCCCCAGTTGGCCCCACCCTCCTGTCCTCCAAATCAACACCACTATCACCAAGCATAGCCCAGCAGCAAACGGTGAAAATAGGATTGTAGGTGTGCATGTGTGTGTGTGTGTGTGTGTGTTGAGGAGTGATCTTGAACACAGGAACACCTCGTCTCTGACAGGGGATGCACGGTCAATAATGCACAGTCACTCACATCACTGTCCGCTATCATTCATCAACAGAGTTCCGTGGATGTTATCACCAGTCATTTTGCTTGCAGATTATTTATGCAGACAGTATTTTAAAGGGGTTTAATTTATAGGAAACACATTCCATACAATCAAGTAAAAGCTGGATGTTGATGGTTACCTTCCCCAGGACCGTGAGGCAGCTTGGGTCCAGCTCAGGCTGCTCCAGCTTGACCACGCCCACCCAGCCGTAATCATGGAGATCCTCTTCGTTGTTGCCATTGCAAAGACCCAGGGGGTGGACCTGAAACGGCCCAGACAGCATGTCACACATTCAGCTACCAGGTAGATGTGCACGTGCCAAGCGGCAACCCACCAAATCAATACCACAAGGGGGCGCTGTCACCTGGCATAGGTGAGGTCATGGGATCAGGTGCCTTTTCACGAACTGGAAACTTCAAACGTAACAAATCCCACCTTATTGTTATGACCCCTTTGAAAACAGGCCACTAACCACAGTACAAAAATAATTAGAGTGTGTAAATGCAGCTTCTGCTGGGACATGGCCGGATGCCTTCAGCTAACGCGGATAAATCGTGCCAAATGGAAGCCTTTTTAAGTGATACTCTGGGGATGTGCAATTAGTTCAATAACTCTATTAATGAGATATTTTAGAGAAACCTTGACGTCCTTTGTTTTCATAAAGTATTTCACCGGAACAGGTTTCATCCAAGTCATGCCTTTTAATACATAAATATAAAAGTTTTTTCTGAGGAACAAATACCGTACAAGGCAAATTTTTACATATCCGACCATAACATCTTCAGAAAGTTACCAAAATACTGAGGCGACATGAGTACAACCCAAAGCATTTTGCCCACACACACACACACACACACACACACACACACACACAAGCATAAGAAAGTAATTATGTATTCGCCAAGGACCTACACCACCAGGAAAACAGATTTTTATAACCTCCATCTTCAGTTATAAAAACGCCCAAATGGTTTATAAATAACATTTACTGGCTTTAGAATGTTTACTGAAACAAACAATGATGATGACCCTTAAGCAGCCAAATGTTCCCCAATAACCTCATAAATTAGCATTACTTTAAATGCTTTGATGGACTGGCTTGATCACAAGCTCCCAAAAGCCACCCCCGTGCGAATCACGGCATCAGGGTGGTCGACACCCTCCCCCAAAGGGTGGAGCCAACCTCACATTAAAAGGCCAGAGAGCCGCATCAGCCTATCACAGTCTGGGTGTACAGGTTTCACAGTGTGTCAGGTGCGTCTACTTGGCACCAGAAGACGTCCCGGCACCCATCGGGATCAGGTGGCGGAGGATACAAAGGACCACATGTACTCCCAGTGGCCGTGTTCTGCTAATCGGGAAGGAGATTCTTGCAGAATAATGACGCATCCTACCAGTAAAGGGTGGGGGAGAGTCGGTAGATCAAAGCCGAGAAGCCCCCTAGGGGCAGAACCAAAAATGATCCCAGTTCCGCGACTACCCTCACGCACACCCCCACCTCGTCGGAGTGCCCTTGAAGTCATGCCGGAGAGATGACACACACACACACCAGACGGACCGTGGCATCGCTGGCGAGGGATTTAAAGCATTTTCCCATAGTCCTCCCTCCCCAAAGGGGATAACGTTCAAAAGAATCATGCCTTGTGGCCTTTAACCTCTCCAGAAGGTCGGTGTCATTTGGAAACCCCCCGGGGCCAACATGCACATGCTGACCCCAGTACGTGGTGGGGGGACTTTGGGATGAGTAGATCCCAAATTTGCTCTTAAAACGTCCCACACACAACCACATGTGTTTTTTTTGGGGGGGGGGGGCATATCAAAGAGTTCCGGGAATGTCACTTTTTCCCAGAAATTTTAAAAGAAAAAGTCAATTAATCATAGGGTAACTCATCCCACTCAAATTGTCCCCGTCAAGTCTGGCTCAGACCAGTCGAGACCCTAAGATGTAGTAATCATCTTAATGCCTTTATTAAGATTCCGGCATTGGCGGCATCAACCCCCCCCCCGGAGGACTTTTAATACAATTTTAAAATTCAGCTTAGAATCTTATCTGTCTGCATGTTTCCATCAGTAACCGCTTGACCAGGGTTTAGATTAACAGGACGACAAAGCTGTGCTTGTAAGCCAGTCTACAGCGATTGAAGAGAGCGGAGGTCAAGGAGAGGTCATGCGAGCTGACAATCGCAAGTTAAACGGAAAACATTTCGCTGACCTTTGGGAGGAAACTGAATTACACAAGATCTCCGCACAAACAAAGCAGAGACTGCATACAGCTGTATTAAGTGTCCTGAAGGTAACCCTACCCACCACAAGTCCTACACTGACTGGATCCAGTCCACTGCTATTCCTGAGAACCCTGCAAACTTGCTGATCATACGTTAGCCACACGGCTACCATATACACCATACCACAAGCACAATGCTGTCTCCATGGCTACAAAAAGCCCACTGCTGCCGAATTTTGAGCAGTTGTTGCTCATGTTCAGACAGATTATATGGCCCACGGGTGGCAGCAGGAAAGCATGCATGAGAAGCTCATCAACAAGAGAAGCCTTCTAAGGCGGAATGTGACACGGGGCAGAACTAAGCTCAAGCCTGAGCAGGCAGCAGCCCAGTAGAGCGAGCGGGAAGTGGACCAGGCTGCCGTGCAGGACTGGGACTAAACCAGCTCTGCTCAGTCTCTCAGGGGCTGGAAATAACCTCAGAGCAGCGTTAAGATGCTGCCGCCCGGGATGGCAGAATGAGAGGCTCCGCAATCTGTCGATTATCCAAGAAGGTGCGAGTGAGCTAAAGTGATCAGAATGGCTACATCTCCATCCTAAGCTTGATCAAGCACTTCCATGGGTTCCACTATACATCATCCAATGCATATCTAGTCCAACTTCAACACATTAACCCTGGACTTCACCATCAGATATCAAAACCCCAACCAGAAGACTGAAGAGCCTATAACCATGATAATATTTTACCATTGGACAGACAGGAGTGGATTGTGCTAAGATAGTACCCAGAAAGTACAGTGCATTCTGGGGGAAAGTCACTCTGCACAGAAGCTCAAACCATGAAAGAAACTACACTCCCTCCTGGAAGACATTTCAGAGGGCTTCTGAGATCCAGCTAACCAATTAGGTGACTGCAGTCAGAAGGGTAAAAAAAAAAAAAAAAAAAAATCCATCCTACATCTGCACTTATAGCCTGGTTTTGGGGTAGACTGGGGCTTTGAAAATTGTCTGTATAATATACAAAACTCTTAAGAGGTTTAAAATGAATTTGCTTACAACACTAATCTCCAAGCTCTCATGAAGCCTAATCCAGCAAATAAACACACACTGTGGTGTTCATTCATATAAATCGCTTGGTCACACAGAAATGGAAAAATCCTGCAGCAATGGCCAAATGATAATAAGGCAAGGTCAGGTAGCCCCCTGTGTACATGCCACAAGAAACTGGGAAGACCTGACTTGATGGATAGAGTGGCTTTCCATTGATGAAAACACTCAGTCACCTCTCATTAGAGCGACTGTTGACTAAACCTGAAGGCCTGAAGCTTAGGATGCAATTCTAGCTGCGATTACGAGTTGGATGTGAATGCTGCTGGTGTAGTTGACGTGTTTGTGGTTTAACCGTGCCACAAACATTTCCTGCTTCAACAAAGTGCAATCCTGGATTGTACATTAAATACTCCCCAACCCCCCTCCCGTTAATTGGCTCAATTTACTGGGCAAGAAATTAACCATAAGCACATCAAACACAGGTAATGGCAACCCGGAGAAAGACAGGGACAGAGAGGAACTCAAAGGGGGCACTGAGGGGACAGCTCCCAGACAACCACCGACTGAACGCATGCTTAACAGCGCTGACAGGACTGCCTGAAACAAGACGTTCAAAGACATACAGGATGATGTCACCTGGTACCTAAGGCAACCAGAGTCATGAAGAAAGAAAGAGCTGTAATATAGGTTTGGTGCCGGTGGGAAGCAATTGAATCCTTTTAATTATCTACAAACACAGAAACTGCAGCAGAGTGTGTTACAGCCCGCGGCCATAATCAACACAAGGCTCTTAAATGTACCAGATTCCCTTGTTGGCATTTTGTTTTTGGGATTAGCCCTTATTCATACAGCCCTTGAAATCCAGCCCAAACCAGGCTGCACCAGTCTGGCACCCATAAGCACACCTGTATTCTATATCTGCAATGAATTTGAACCTTTCCTCCAGCAAGCCAGGGGTGGGGAGGATGCTACAGACTCAACAGGGGGCTACTGGCTCACTTCCTACCACACCAGACAGTGATTACTCTGATCCTTATATAGGGAAATTTGGTGGGGGAGGGGGGGACCAACACGATACGGCAAACCCATGCAAGTCAAGTCAACCCCCAACCCCCTTGCACAGAGCCTGGGAGTTCTACACAAAAAAATTTTCTGAGGGAAATGAAAAATGATTGGGTATCTCTGTGGACCAGACTGTAGAGGGAGTGGATCCAAGTAACTAGGGGAAGTGGGACCAACCAATCAGATGTTTTGATCACACCTCCTCGGGTTGCTTGTACCCACCTCCTCTACAAGCTGATTGAAAAATGATTGGTCTAGAGAGAGAGAACCATTCTGCCCTCAGAACATTTTTTTTGTGCAAGAAACTCCCAAGAGCTTAAACGCAACCAGACTAATGGCTCATAATACAAGTTTGCCACAGATAACAGACAGCACAAGCTCACCTGATCCCCAACACCGAAACAAAGCTGAAAATGTCAGTGCGTTGGGTTTTATAATGCAAACTCAGAGGAGCAGGGCAAACACAGACAGAGCAAAGACTCTTCAAATTACCAGATCCACCTGCTGTCTCCAAACCACCCAGCAGCGTTTCAAAGACCTGAAGAGACTCTTTCATAACACTATGAAAAACAGGAGCATTAGCATTACTTTAAACAGACTATTAGGTGTAGCCACAGAACCAATACAACAACTGGCAGGGGTTAACTCAGAAAGACGTCTGAAAACCATTGGATTATAGAGCATTCCACGTGGAGTTAATGAGCAGTTTGAAGTCCAGCACTTTAACCAGAAAGGGCCCCGCTGAGAAGCTGCTACTTTCTGGAAAGTTGCCCCAGTGTAGCTTTCAATTGTGATTTTTTTTTTGCTGGAAGAGGCTACTTAGAAATACGCGACGCCTAAAAAGCCACATTCGGTCACTTAAAGGATCATGTGACTGTACCGCCTGTGTAAGTACGAGTTCAGCAGCCTACAGGACAAGTTTCTTTCAAAAGGCCCCAAAAACGCTGGCTTTAACAAACAGGTGATTTTTAAAAAGCAACATTATGGCAATTTAACACCATTACTGCTTAACGGCCCATAAAAAGTCGTTAACAAGAATGCCCTCCTAACTTGACTGAACTTACAACCCTATCGGCTCACTTTTCCTTCGTGTTGCACGTAATAGTAAAATGTATACTAAGCTGCGTTTAACACTAATTTACATGCAATACAATAATACATTTCTTATCGGATGACAGAGAACAAATACAAAAAATGTTGACGCAATCTCCTGTAATCGTTTATTTGGTGTGGGAATTTCCATTCAGCTCCCCAAAAACAGCTGCAACAAGTGAAGCTGACGAACCAGGACCATGCCACACGCCATATTGTCGTCAGAGACGGAAAACTACCCAACATGACATGCAAGCAGCGGAGATCACGCCTACTGCTGGCATGCACACCAAAACGTGGGGGGACGCGCACTGCCATCACGACCTGGCTCATCTTTATTTAACTTATATCAACACCGGATACATTTCCCACCTGTTTGAATGAAACCCAATAAAACCAACTGATTCACGCCGAAATCTGAAACAGCGACAAAGCAGCACAAGCGCAGTGCTCTGCATCTGCATTACATTACTGTAATTACATTCAACGGCTCATGTGCAATTATGGGCGACTATAATCGACAATAAATACAATTAGTTAGAAAATGTTTTGCAACTTGTTTTCACACACTCGCTTTGAATCAATATTATGATTAAAAGTCAAACGCAAAATACACCGGTCATCGAAAGTTGTCAGGTTGAGTTACCAAATAACTTCAAACAGGTTACGAATATCAAATAAACGACAGGGTGCCGCTTCCAACAAAAATGCATCTTTGAACCCAAGTCGACGTCCACGACTTTTGCGGCAAAATAGGAGCCATCTTGGGACCACCCCCTCCAAAAAAAGTTGGGGGTGGAGGATGATCAAAGTGAAAAGAAACGGCACCACATGCAGCCCAACACGCGTGAGGATAAGCGGGCATTTCCCTGGTCCCGTACCTGTACGATCTCGCCCTCTGCACTGATAGTGGCCCCGGCTTTGGAAAAGCGACCTTGCAGACCCGTAGTGTAAGTCGTGTAATCCCCATTGGGACTGGACTCGAACAGCACCACTTCGACGAAGGCGGTGTCCTTGGCAAAGGCGCTTCTCGACGCCGCCACGGTCACCAGGATCAGGAAGGCCACCGGATCGTTCCGCGGAAAACTCATCATAGTGCCGTCCGGGTCGACGCCGATCGGGACATAATTCCCACTTGCTGGGGGAATGCCCCTGACTCAATCCGAGCACTTAGGAAAACTCAAGAGATCCAGCACCGTGCTTGTGCAGAATGGGTCGCAAAAGACGACGAGCAAACTGCGAAAATGGACGGAAACGCACTTATTTGCTCCCTCGCAGCCTTGTCATCTGCAAGGCGCCTCGCTTCTTTTGCTCTTCCCTCGCCCTCTGTTATTTCTAGTCCTATAAAGCGGACCTCTTTTGATCTTCAAACACGTGATTTTTTTTTTCCCAAAAGGGTTATCCCCACCCACAATATTCCTGACCCTTTACTTCCCACTCCCAGTTTTCCCGCAGCTACTAAAGTTAAGCGCGCTACACTGCCGATTATGCTGAAAGGAGAAAAAGATAATCCTTTTAGTTTTACTTTCCTTGTGGTAGATATGGCATTTGATTTGATTTACGCTCAGAAAATGCCTCAACGTGTCTACTGTCTAGGTCTGAAAACAGGTCTACGTGATAACACACCAAAGAACAACACGTTTTCCAAGAAAATTACCTTTTAATTCTGTAGCCTGTACTATCGAAAACTAATCGCCTAGCTTTTTAAAACAGCAGTAACATTAATTGTTTCTTTAAAAAATCCCGAATTCACTGTGGCTTAAGTTCATTCTTTTCTGAAATATTGCGATTATTTTTTCTTTCACTTAGGAAAAAAAAATAACTGAAGCAAAAACTACAAAATTGTTCCTGTTTGGGAATAATCTCGACTTGCAATTTGAAATAGTCGAAAATAGGAACTACTTTGTTCAATTTAATTTAGATTTAATTTCCCTGTTAGGAGAATCATACAGCGAGTTGACATTTGCCGATTTTATGTAGTACTGTTGTGTCAATGATATGTCGCTTACAATTACACATGACTATTACTTTATTATTATTGTTATTATTGTATTGTTGTTGTTGAGTTTTTACATTGTGGCAGTCACAGGAAGATGCCGAATACTGCCACCTTCCACAATCCGCGTAAACTACGTGCTAAAAGATGTTTACATTTGCATCCCTCTCGAGTTTCATTCAGTGGAATGGAGTCACTGGAATGCAAACTAACAGTGAATGGAGGTTTGTTCCCCTGGTCCCAGACTAAACATTTTCCCCTCCGTTTCTTTTCACTCAGAGCTATAGAAGGAGGAAACAGCCAAGAAAGGTGCCCATTATCCCCCAGGGTCCACACCTTCCCTCCTGAGTCAAAACTGACTGGAAATGTGCTTGTTTGCTGCAGGACTTACAAAGGGTCTGTGCAACTTCAGAAGTAACAGCACTTACTGGCAGCTTGAGGTCCCATCCCCCTTGTTTGAAGAACATGGTGGAGAACCAATAAAAATGAACAATTTCTTGTTAATTTTCCTCACATTACAAGCATGTGCGGGAAACAGATAAATCACATGGGAGGTTGGACCACAAAACAAGACAGCACTGAAGAAAATGCTCCTCCCAAATGCAGAACAGATTGATAATTGAGTTTATTTTATGCAGTGCCTTATGATCGGGGAATAAGCCCCCTTCCCCCCACCAATCATCTTGCGCTTGGTAACTGCATATTCCAGTGTCCCGTATTCCCTCTCCTCCATACCCCATCCCAACTCCTGACGCCTACTCTACCACATGTCACTACAACATAGAATCCTACTTCCCAGGGAGCTCACAAGACCAGCCAATGGCACTGCTGCTGCTAAACAGCCATGGCTGAAAATGTGTTTGTGTTCGCAGTGAAGGACAGCATTCTGTAAGTGAGATCAGGCCCCACATCACCACAATTCTACGCTATCTGTGCTTGTTTTCCCCAGTGAGTTTGCAAAACGAGGAAAATAACAAACTAGTAAACATCATGGTGCTCACTTCCCCCATATCCAGAAACACAATGCTGTAACATATGTCAGCTATAAACTGCCTTGAATCCACCCCCCCACCCCCCTTACCATACACCAGCTGTTTCTGAAAGCACGCTTTGAAAGTCTTCCTCACACAGGAGGTTATTAGTTTCATCTCACTTAACTGGAGAGCTGCCACAAGGACATTAATTAAAAAGGGAGTATGTTTAGTAGCGATCATAGGAAAGTGTTATATTCAAGGTGACAGAGTAGAGTCCCTCTGATAAAAAAGGACAAGACTAATGGCGACTAATTGGCTGGAATGAAATGATCTAATATAGTGACCATCACGGTCAATAAAAAGTTTTGTCTACGATATGGTAATCGCAATTCAGGAAGAGCAGTGCATTTTAACTGAATCGTATTAAGTTATGCCGCCCTCTTGCGGTTGTGTGTCGTCGGGAACTGATGCTGTTTAACGTTCGCTCTTAGAGCAAATCTTTTAGAGACGTTAATGGTAACAGGGCTAGTCACGTGACGCTGTTAATCTGGATACCCCAATATAAGAATAGCATGAGCAAATATTTTTTTAGAATTTAATATCTATGCTATATACAGACTATGACGTGATTTTGATGGTTTTGAAACATGATCGTATACTCGATTAATCGCGAAGGTGTGTGTTAAAAATAGTTTTACAGCCCTATTAGCATTTTTTTTTCTGATCACACTGTGCTAACCTATGCCGTAACACTGACCGGCCCTGCCTCCACTCACCCGAAATCCGTTACGGACTAGGCCTAATTCTATATCGAGGATTTTGTATGTCTGTAGCTGTATTTGTTATATGAATTACACCAATTTGTCGATCTAACGTCCAACCACTTCACTGCATCTTTTAATGAAGTGCGCATTAGCTAATGCATTGATAAATTATGTAATGTTACTGACTTACTGTACTATTTACGCAGCGCACCGGGTCCGTTATCATATTGTAGTACTCAATTACGACAGCAGGTAGCACCAAAAACCAAAGAATCATTTGTACTAGAATGGCCCACCAGAAAATTAACGCATGTCCTGGTTTTAATTACATTTAGGCTTTCAAGTACGTCATCGAAGAAAGTAGTTCCATAATTACTATTTATGGGCCATCCCTCCAAGCAGGGAACCTCACATACAGCTGGACATCCTTCATAAGAACAAAACTGCATTACGTCAGTGCTACACTGCTACAGTGACACACTGAATAAGATCAAAACTGCATTACAACAGTCTCCTAGCAGACAAAGAAATGATCATTCAGTGTAGGAGTGTTTTTTTCTCAAATTCTATAACTACAATGTTACCTAATATTAGAATGCATTGCTGTCCTGTTTGCCCCATTTGCAAAGCATTTGCAATGTCAAGCATGTGCAAGCTTGCTTAACATTATATGACGAAGGAATTTAAATCACCAAGCCTTGTTCCCAGAATCCTTCTCTGTGCCCATAGAGCCCAGCCGTATTATTATTTCCCATTGTGTGTAATGCAGAGTTTCATGCGCTTGGTGTTCACTTCAGAGGAGGGCAATGCTGGGCAGGTACCTTAAGGGGACTTTAGTACAGCTCCCTTCAGACTGTCATTAAATTATATCTGTTGACTGTAAGTTAATAAGTAAGCAAGAAGTAAAATTTAAAGCTATCCCAGAATCCCCAGCAGCTGCGATAATATACTGAAAGCGTCAACAACACCCTTATAAATGGATTGAGGTTAAGGAGTTAGCGCCGCTTTGCACCAGGGGTCTGCTAGTCTCTGGTTCATGGGGCCTTGCTGAGCTCACACTTCAACACTGCTGAAGCCAGTCAAACTGGGTTACGTCAAACAGAAGAATCCAGGCATTAATCATACTAAAAATATATGTCGATGATTTGGCTTGTCACCCAGCTATAGGATGTGAAAGACTTCATCCCTGTAGTGTCTGCTGAGTTGGGGAAGAAAAGGGAGGCGTCTTGACCTGGAATCATCAACGTGTCCATACAAGGACAAAGGTGTCCATGGCAAGACTCATCTACACCATGCAGACAAAAGTATTGGGACACACCTCTTAATCATTGAATCCAAGTATTTCTTTCAGATCCATTGCCACAGGTGGATAAAATCAAGCACCTAGTCAATAACACTCTCAGAAAGAGGAGTACCAATTTGCACCTTTGCTTGTCACTAGTTCTGTACCCTCAAGGGTCTGCCAATTGTACCCTGGCAGCAGGGAAATGCACTTTTAGTCCAATTTAAGGTACAGAAATGGAGCTGTCATTGCTACAAAGGGGGCATGAACTCCACATTGAGGCCTATGGATTTAGAATGGGATGTCGTAAAAATTCCTGTAGATTTAATGATCAGGTGTCCCAATACTTTTGTCCATATTGTGCATTTTGATCAAATGACCATCAGATTTCACCCTGGTGTTGAGCCCTGGTCTTGACTTAGCAGTAAAGCCCAGGTCCAGGTGGGCTGGCAGCAGAGCGAATCTCTTAGGCCCTTCCTACGTACCAACATGCTCAGGCCGCTGCTGTCCAGTTTACACCCCGCTAATCTTTGCAGATTTTCACCCTGACTATGGACATGATGCAACATAAGGGGATATTTATTTAACTGTGAATTCGATACAAGCTCATCTTCGTGCTCTTTAGTGCTCTTTCTGAGTACTCCACAAATAATGTACTGGAGGCTGGCTTTGACTCCCCAGAAACTTCATCTCACCTTGCTTTGACTCCACAGAAACCTCGTCATGTTGGGTTGAGTCAGTAGAGCTCATGCTGTCATCTTCATTTCCCCATGCACCCGGCATCTAAGATGGACATTCAGTTGGTTCCCTTTTCTAACAATCGGTATCGAACCCCCACCCATCATCCCTGCTGTTCTGGGCAGATGTCCAACATGAGGAGTGTGTAATTAGAGGTACTGACTGTATCCACATATCTGCTATGCATGGTGGAAACCTAAGTAGGTCATGAAGCACCCAGAGAAACACCAGAAAAGATCTGACCTTCCCCCACAACTCTGGCCTTGTTAGCTGGATTAAATAAAAAGTTTCATCAGCTTAAAAAAATGCTATTTCTGTTTCTTTTGTGCTTTGAGACTATTATGCTGCAAAAGATGCTGTACATAATAAAATCAAAATAAAGTACAATGAAGTTTATTAGGAGTGGCATGGTGGTGCAGTCGTTAGCACTGTTGCCTTACACCTCTGGGAGCTGGGTTCGAGTCTCCGCTTGGGTCACATGTGTGTGGAGTTTGCATGTTCTCCCTGTGTCGTCGTGGGGTGTCCTCCGGGTACTCTGGTTTCCCCCCACAGTCCAAAGACATACTGATGCTAATTGGGGGTACTAAATTGCCCATAGGTGTGCATGTGAGAGTGAATGGTGTGTGAGTGTGCCCTGCAATGGGCTGGCCCCCTGTCTAGGGTTGTTCCCTGCCTTGTGCCCATTGCTTCTGGGATAGGCTCTGGAGCCCCAGTGACCCAATAGGATAAAGTGGGTTGGAAAATGGATGGATGGATGAAATTCATTAGTTCCTCATAATAATTGTGTGTTTCATAAAGTTTTCTCTATTTCCATTTTTAATGCCTTTCCGCTCTCTTGAAAGGGAAAATAAAAGTCTGAGAATTACAAACGGAAATGCTTCAAACTCTGACTGTCTGCCTCAATCTGCTGCCTGTTTCTCACCTATCAACTTTGGTCAGTGATGATATCTGATTTCCACAGAAGCTCAAACATCCGTACCGTATGTTGTTAAAAGAGTATAAGGTTTTTTTTTTTTTAACGTGTAGATTAATGCACTCTTCTGTAGATAGGATTAATTGTATTAAAAGTCTGATTTTCATGACACTGTTGAATTGAAAGGCTGGAAATGTAACAATTTATTTAATAAATCCACCTTTTAAAAGCAGGCAGCAGCACAGAGGTCGGGCGGCAGTGCAGTGCTTAGCACTGATGCCCTCCATCTATAGACGCAGGTCTGAGTCTCAGCCGTGGCTCCACACGTGTAGCGCCCCTCACCCGTGTCATCAGCGCCTTTCCTCTGGGGTCTCCAGTTTCCCCCCACAGTCCAAAAACATGATAAGGTGAATTGCAGTGTGTGTGCCCTGCAGTGGATTGGTGTCCCATCCTGGGTTAAACTCCATCTTATGATCATAGCTTCTAGGAAAGGCTCCTGACCCCAGTGACCCTGCATAGGACAAGCAGGTATTGAAAACGGATGGATATAATACCTTAAATGGACACAATATTTAGTAGTTTATAAAGTCACTGGATGGAAGTCACTATGTATTTTTCCTGTCACATAGCAAACAATGCTGAACAAAAAGATAATTCTGTATTCCAGTGACTAAAGCATACAGTAATAACCAGGTTCAAGGTACTTTTGGATGCCTGGAAATGCCATCCTTCCTGTGGGTTAAAAAAAACAACAAAACCATTGCCTCTGAAGATATACTACCTAACACTGACCTACCCACCCCCCTCAGCTAATACTCAGCAATCCATTTAGCATATTTTATCACTGGGGATGTCCCACCCCCCCACCTTGAAATACAATAATTACTCCAAGTTTCTGAACCTGTGCACATTTTAATGTGATGTCGCCTCACTGTGAATCAAGTAAGCATGCAAAATAATTACATTTATTCTCAAAACATCTCTATATATCATTTTCACCCAGTCTGGAATTAATCCCAAGAATTTCCTCCCCCTCTATACATGGTCCAATAAGGACGAGTGAAGAATAGTGTGAAGTAAGTGTGTGCAATCACCGTCTGATTCTTTTTACCCTCCTTTGTCAAACAACGTAGCACAGTTGCAGAAGGCAGCCATTCCCTCACTTCCACCCACAGAGCTGTGGAGAGAGGCTCTGCCGTGAAAGGATTAGAGAGCCTGTTCCTTTAAATGACCAATTCCAAAATACTCGTGTCATATTTTGTGGCCCACGGGGGACAATGCATGTTTGACTGCTTTTTCTTTCTTGTTTAATGTGCTATGATCGCCAAGATGCGTTGTGATGTTAATTAAATTGTTTGTAATCGTTACATCTTGCTTCCTTCCCTCGAAAGAGACCCCTACTAACTCTATGAGCATCTACAGCAGTCACCCTTTATTTAACGGCCAAGCAAATCGTTACGTTTTTCTCTGTTAAGTGTATTAAACGGGTTAGTCTGACTTTCACGGTGTTTTCCCATATTTTTTACGACCGGTAGCGTTTTATTACGTAATATGGCCTCTTAATTCTGATGTCGTAACTAGCCTTATGTTCCTTGCTTTGTGAAACAACTAGCTGTTATTGCATCACTCATCTGTGGACAGAAGGTTAAAAGGAGTTTACAGGAGAGGTACCACCTATTGGTCAAAGCAAAGATACGCTTAAATAGGCGATGCTGAATCATTTAGCAATGCTAAATGGATGTCTAGGGTAAGGCTTTGCAACCTTGTATCTACTTAAGTTTGTCCCATATATAAAAATGTTTCAATTTTAACATGTTTTGTATTTGTCCCGGCAGCTTCCACATTTTGTAACACTAAAGTTAACCATTTGTAGCTTTAAAAAAATCGTTCACAGGTGCATATATGCTAAAAACAACGAAAAATGATGCAAATCGTATGAAACTGCATATACGAGAACTGAAAATTATGCATGAAACTACAAAAACTGTCATAACCCTGAAAGTAAAACCGATTTTAATATACCAAGTGTACGTGCTGTTTTAGCCCCGAAATCTTATGAAAAATATTTTGAGTACCGCTATTTTCAATTTTGTTCAATCTTAATTATTTCAAATAAATTACTAATTGCTATAAATTTATCACATACATCACATACACATGGATGTTTGAAAAGTTTACTGTGATTGTCGTGGATACATAATAGGAAATAATCGACAGGTATTACATTAGTACAGGGACGTTAGATACATTAACGTAATGCCCCTAGCTGTCACGGTGACAAAGTTGCATTCTCCAGTAACTGATCAGAAAAAGACTCAGAAAAAGATCAGAAAAAAGAATATTTTTTAAATCCAATCAGCTCACACCTTGCATTGACGTCAAACCCGCATACACCAATCACATCTCACCACGCCAAGAGTATACAGCTTCAGACGGAAATTCTGTGGATCATTAAAGAATCGGGAGGTGGGGTGTGTCAGTGGGAAATTAAGGGATATATTACGTTTTTTTTTGTTTTTTATTCTGACTAAAAAGTCCTGTTTTTTCCCCATAATATAAATTATATAAGGTGCCACTATGGTGGTTGTGACAACAGGAACAGGGGGTGCCCATAAGATATATCTCATCTCCGGGAAACAGTCGGCGGGGTCCGGCGCGGCGGATGGGAGATTCAGCCGGTCGGTGTCGGTCGTCTTGCCCTCTCCGGGGAATCAGGCATCTTCGGATACAGACTCTCAGGGATCTGGGCCGCCTCAGCGCAAAAGACAGCGGCTCACACATCTGAGCCCAGAAGAGAAGTCACTGAGAAGGTTGGTGCTTTCCCCCCTTTTTTATTTATAATTTTTTATCAAGTATAACAATTATTGGGAACAAGCTGTCTAGAATGAGTACTGTTGTTTATTTTAAAATAGTCTTTTGCTTTATTAACATATTTCTTGGCCGTGGTTGTTAGCCCCCCTCCCCCTCTCCCTCCCCATCCCGACGCGGTGTCCGCCTGCGTGGCAATATGGCCGCCCTGCGCATCCGAATAAAAGCCTTTACTTTGCGTTTATACAGGAAGCTGAAAAACAGGGTTGCTGCCCAGACAGCAAGAGACAGGAAAAAAGCCAAAATGGGCGAACTGGAGCAGCAGGTTTCTGAATTAGAATCGGAGGTAATAAATTTATTTTCCCCGATCTAAATAGCTGGAATGAATTTTATTTCGCAGATATCATACATACGTGACGGTGTTTATATTTTAAGATAACTTCCATGATGGTATTTATTTTTATTACACCATATACGTGTACTGTCATGTCTCCGTCAGAACCAGAAACTTCACTTGGAAAACAAACTACTTCGTGAAAAGACTAAACGCCTCATGAGTGAAAACCAGGAATTTCGTCAGAGGCTTGGGTTGGACACTCTGACCGTCCAAGAAAAGGTATCAAGATGAGCTTCTCACTTAAGGTTACCTGTCTGTTGTTTTGTTTCAGAGTCAGGTTGTGTAAATAACATTCAGGCTTTCTTGTGGAGCTGATTTCTCGATTTCAGTCAGACGTTCAAGTCCCCTAGAGCTGTTGGGGTGTGACTTTTAAATGTCTGGCAGTCTGACGTGTCTGTTCGTGTGTAGCTGTATGCATTCCTCGTGTGGCTGAGGGAGCCTTCATATGCATCGTGGCTGACTTAGTCCAGCCTCTGACGATCCCTCTCTCCTCCGTCGCTGTTGCAGAATGTTCCATCCAGCGTGGATGCCGTCAGCACGGTGATCGGGTCTTCTGAGTCCGCAGCACTCAGGCTACGTGTGCCTCTGCAGAAGGTGCAGACCCAGCATTCATCAAAGCTGAGGAGCTCCAACTGGATGTGTGCAGTCATGGCTCTGCAGGTCCTGAGGTGAGTGGAGGTGGGGGGGCACATTTTAAGAGGTACCCCTGGGGGTGGTTTTTGGGTTCCCCTGTTGTGCCATGAATTGCATGTGTGGGAGTTGGCTCTGGTTCATTATCTCTCCATTTGTCTCCCCAGTCTGATCTCTTGCTGGGCATTCTGGACATCCTCGACCCAGAATTGTTGCTCAGGTGCGGCTCCCTGGACCAGGACGTCGTGCCAGAGTTGGGCCAGGTCGAATCAGATCCAGTATCCGCCCCCTCTCATACAGATGTGGGGGCCCCACCGACAAGGCTGGAAGGCCCTAATGAACTGATCCACTGGGACCACATCTACACACGGCCCGTGGAGGTACAGCAGGAGGCCAGTGTGGAGGAAAGTGAGGAAAGTGAGGAAAGCGACTCTGAGGTGAAGGTGGCTGGGGAACGGGGCCTGGGGGTGGAGCCATCAGCTGAGATGCTCTCAGTCAAGGAGGAACCAGAGGAGAAGGACTTGATCCCCCCACTAAGCCAAGGTGACTTGCTTAGTCCTGGGGGTCCTGAGGAGGGCTGCTACCTGTCAGAGTCGTACAGCGACTCTGACTATGAGCGTTCCCCTTCTCCTTTCATGAGCATGTCCCCTCCGCTCTGGGATGACATCTTTGCCAGTGAACTCTTCCCCCAACTCATCAGTGTTTGAGGATCCAGCACCATAATCTTGCTCTTGTATGTAAACACTGCCTAAAATTGCTTAATTAGACCAGTAATCTCATATGCTGCAGTAGAGGCCACTAAGCCTGTATGATTCCTTACCAGCTGTCTTTAGGACTGCTGTAATAGGTCTCCACCGATGATCCGTAGTTACAGCGCTTGAGTTACTCCTGGCTTCATAATTCTGTAGGTGTATGCTTAAGGGATTATATGTAATTTGAGTGGTATAGGATTCAGAATGTTGGGAAAGCATTTCTGTACTTTGTGCAGGTGATAAATGCCGCCTAAAATGAGAGCACTGATTCTATTTATTTGTTTGGTTCGTTCCGCCATGTGTATCATAAGATGGAGCATTCTTGCTGGTGTGATTTAACCATGTTCTTTATTCCTTTGTACATTTTCATACTAAGGGTACGCTTTCCTCACAAATTAAATATGCATAAAGAGAATCAAGCATTACAACTTCCGTGTTCCTTGTCTCCTTCTCCGGTTCTTATGTGTTCAGTGGTAAAGGGTGGGGCAGCACTGTGGTCAGTAATATAAACGTGATGCCAGAAGGATGTGGGCTCCAGGTCCTGAAACGTCTTTCTGTCACAGTCTTATGAAAAACAATGGCCACTCCCGTATTTTTGACATGTCCTTATTAGCATAAATAATATTTATGCCTTATTGAGATACAGAGGCTTCCATTTTATTGTTGATGCTAGTAGCTTTTTTGCATAAATGTTCTAGAATTTCTCCAGAAACCAATCACCAGTGAAATTAACCTCACTCGTAATGCTCTTATTGTTTGATCAGCAGGTTCTCGGGCTGGTACGTCAGATGTTATTGTGGGTGCAGAACAGGCGTAGCCGTACTGATGTTCCTGTCCAGCCTGCTTCTTATTGATCTTGGGGCAAATTAAATCCAACCCTACTGAGCAGATTTGTATTTTTTAAAATGTGAATTCCACTAAAATTCAGCTGGGCCCTGCAGTCTCCGTGCCACTAGAGCTTTACCTCAGAAGAACATCCCCCCCCCCCCCCAACAGCCTCCTCTGTAAAGTGATAAATCTACATCTGTCATGCCTGCTCCTGTGTTAATATCCCAGCCACATATCATGCTGTCAGTTCTGTTTTTTTTTAACCATAGGCTTTATCTTTAAAAAAAAAAAAAAAAAGACTGCATGATATGAAGTGATATGAAAAAAACCCCGTTTCCTCTTCTGCTTCTGGAAGTGTGTTGCTCTTTGTTCCTGTTTTTGGTGGCTTCCTGTTTGAGGTTTGATCTTCATCTAAAAGTTGCTCAAAATCCCCCCGCTTGTTTTCTCCACAGCTCTTATCGCCGACAGAAAAACAACACTGAACAGAGACTCGTAACTTCCATGCTCTGACCACACTAAAAAGAAAAAATAACCACCTGAACATAACGCAAGTTAAAAGCATTAGAAGTTGTAGAGTTCAAAGTATCTGTTGGGTGATATATTTTCTGCCCCGGGGCATATATGGGTGACAGTTTGTGAGTAAATTTGTTGAGTGGATTACCTTATGGACAGTAAGATGTAAAAAGGGTTTATACTACATCAGGTTCCACATGACCTGCACAAGGATCTTATCGTGTCACAGCAATTGGCACTCATGGTCGGCTTCTCCTTCTGTGATTTGTGAATGACACGTGGTCGACTGAAATGTAAGGAACCCTTGTAGCCTAATTTAAGGACTTAAATTGAAATGCCCTTTTCTGGAAAATTCAGCTGTCTGATATATTGCATTAAGTCACAATGTTTAAACCCTTGTCACAGAACAACCACGTTTAATGAACCAAAGGTCAAATGAACTTTTATCTGAGTGCCCAAATAAAAACGTCTTGGTATGACTCATGACATATTTGAGTCCTTTTACGATTTCGCAGTCGGGATCCGTTTTTGCTTGCCTGTCGTTTTTTCTAAAGCTGAATTACTTTTAATTATTAGTTTTAGTCTCAGACTGAGTTTGGGTGTGTTCATTTGGTAAAATGCTGTCAATCTGTGGTACAACTTAAAAAAGCAGATTCCTAGAATCCCCGTTGTTCAAGTTTGTCACTTTCCTATGCGTTTGGGCGTTTTCCTGTAACTCAAGCTTGTGTGTTATTTCAACAATGGAGAAGACGTGTTAGCATTCCAGAGTAGCGTAGCACAGAGCCTGTGCCTGCTGCTCAACAGTGCCTTCATAGTGCTTTGTGGGAGTCCTATTGAAATTCACCTCAATATATTTCCTGATTTGGTTTCCAGACAGCGGCTAGGAATCAGCTGGGTTGCCTCCCTCCCTGTACACACTGTAAAGCACAAATTCTTCAAACTGGGGTTTATCTAACTGGCTAACTAAAAACTGGCTGATGGTGAGGATTAAAGTGAAAGACCAGCCAGGATGGAGAGCTTCCCAAACATGCTCCGGCTTCCTATAGGATCTTGAAAACACACTCTAACTTGGAGTCACAAATAATGGAACATCACCTGGATTTTAATTTTTTGTCTTATGTTTTTCTGCCACGGATTAATGACAGACAGATTCAGAGTATACTCAGACACGGGTTACAAATGTTGCATTCCTCGTGTGAACCCATTCCTGAACCAGGGACAACGTCAGAAGCGTCTTACCTGGGCTAAGGAGAAAAAGCGCTGGAGTGTTGCTCTGGTCCAAAGTCCTCTTTTCAGATGAAAGTAAAATTTGCATAGCATTTGGAAATCAAGGTCCCAGATTCTGGAGGAAGAGTGGAGAGGCACAGAATCCACGTTGCTTGAAGTCCAGTGTGGAATTTCCACAGTCAGTGATGATCTGGGGTGCCGTGTCATCTGCTGGTGTTGGTTCACTGTGTTTTCTGAAGTCCACAGTCAACGCAGCCATCTACCAGAAAATCTTAGAGCACTTCATGCTTTCTTTTGCTGACAAGCTTTATGGAGATGCTGATATTGGCACCTGCCCACACTGCCAAAGGTACCAAAAGCTGGTTCAATGACCATGGTGTTACTGTGCTTGATTGGCCAGCAAACTCACCTGACCTGAACCCCATAGAGAATCTATGGGGTATTGTCAAGAGGAAGAGAGAGACACCAGACCCTACAATGCAGATGACCTAAAGGCTGCTATCAAAGCAAACTGGGCTTCCATTACACCTCAGCAGTGCCACAGGCTGATCACCTCCATGCCACGCCGCATTGATGCTGTAATTCATGCAAAAGGAGGCCCAACCAAGTATTTAGTGCATAGGAATGAACATACCTTTCAGAAGCCTGACATTTGTTTAAAATATCCTTTTTAAATTGATCTTATGTAATATTCTAATTTTCTGAGACAATGAATTTTGGGTTTTATTATCTGTAAGTCATAATCATCAAAAGGCTTGACATATTTCACTCCATATGTAATAAATCTATATAATATATGAATTTCACTTTCTGAAAGGAAGGTCAAGAAATATTGAACTTTTTCATGATATTCTAATTTTTTGAGATGTTTCTGTATGTGGTCACAGTTCCTATTCATCCAAACATTTAAAAACACTTTAAATATGAACAATGACATATATGCTACATTCCGGGCTCTGCTCAAACAAAGGATTTTGTCACTGCCCGGCACTAACTGAAAAAGCCTTAAAACATTTCAGTCATAGGACCTCAATCGAGGCTTTCCTCTGACCCTTTGGCATCGGTTGGCTGGACAGCATTATCGTGACGACGGGAGGCTGCTCTCTCAGTCCCCGTTCAGCCCTGGCATTTAGCCTGCTCTTTAACACCCTGACAGGACAGGACTCACTTTGAAAACAGAAACTGAAGCCGAGGCTTCAGTGGCTGAGACCCAGCTGCTGTAACCAAAGCCTGGCAGCAACGGTGGGTGAGTTGTTTAACTTATCCAGTTTCCTTCATACAGCTTTATTCCACGTACGTAACTATCAAGAAGTCATTCAAGGATGAGTAACTGAAACAAAAATTTACATTTTACTTTCCAGTGTCACAATGCCTAATACTTTTAACGATAGGCAAGTAAAATACATCAGTGACAATTAAAGACATGCGCTGCATGCCTTTATGCGATATGCAGGTTTTATTTTATGACCAGTTGGCACACAGAAAGTACAATATACAAGCGTCAATAAAAATCCCCTTCAGCACCAGCGCTACGTGGAAGGGCTTGACGTGTGAGGGGAAGAACATGACTATTTTTGCATTACTATTTCAACGGGGCTTGTGTTGTGGTTTTCATTTTAATCTGAAACACAAAACACGCATATACAGTTTAAATCACAACATTCTTGCAGACTATTCTGGAAACCTGGTCAGGCAGTGTCTATAAAAAGGAACGAAATGAACTATGGGTAAGAAATGGTCACATTCAGGATAAGATCAACTGGCCCCAAGTTGGTGAACTTGCAAAAATTTAAATGTTGATATACATTTTTTTGTTATTTAACGGAACCTTCTGAACATCTCAATACTTAGACAATCCCTAAGGTAGAGTTGCCATCCGTCCCTTACAATACGGGATCCTGCCGTATTGGAAAATAAAATGTTGCATTCCGTATTATAATGGACGGATGACAACAATACCTTTAGGACAAATCATTTATCGTCCTGCGGACAAGGGTTCTATTACCTTGCTCTTCCAAATACAAAACACGACATGTAAACACAATGTCTGAAATGAACAACTACGGCGCCATCTCCTGGACATATAGGAGCACTTCATTTATTTATTATGTAATTTCAGAGTAAACAGCTTATCACTAAGAAGATTTTAAATAATCATGTTTTGAGCAGTAACGACCTGAGATTCACACACTTTTTGTGTATTTTTAAGTGTGTTTGGAGCCTGAATGTTATACTAATACAGAAAGCAGCATATTGTTCGAATATACCACAATCGATGTATATAGGTATGTCCATAAGACACAACATCCCGTGACTGCTTGGAAACTGCAAATTCTCTGCACTTCTGTTTTCATTTAGACAGTTCACCTATTGTGCGGGGTAGAAGTAAGTGAAGCACAATAAATGTCAGACGTGTTTAATTTCAGTGGACCCTCCTCTGCCAGAGATTATTGCCAGGACGCGCTGTACTTTATCAAACGGCAGTGATCTCATTTGCTGAGGGAGTTACAACGGGAGAATATCGCACCGTAACTGGCCTTGACTATAAGGTTGTCTAAGCGCAGGGGCGTAGACTGTATTTATCACAACTTCAGATTCTCTCGGGAAATGTTAGTGTCCTGGGATTGTACCCAGTGGGCTGGTGAGTGCTGAACTTTCTGTCTGATCCGAGAAGTTTTCTTTGAATGGGAGTGATTATATGTTCTTAGATGACCTTATAACTCTGATTTTATATTTCTCCGTGTTAGTCTGTGACTGTATAGATAGTTTGACAATGTATATCCTCTTCGATCTCCAGTCCGTTTACCGAAAACGTACAGCTCTCTTTTTTCTGTCTGTTATAATTATTTTTATTGTTGTTGCTGCTGTTGTTGATGTTCTTGTTATTGCTGTTGTTGTTGTTCCTCTTGTTGCTGCTCCTCACGCCTCGCCAACTTTTTTGCGCGAAATTCCCCCCGCGTTCTCCAAGGCGATCCTAAAGCATTAGATCCCAGTGGAGACCCGCGGGGGCCCCGCCCGGCACTGTCTCCATCGGTGAAATTCCTCACCGCCCTGCTGACTGTACAGCAGTCCACCTGCCGCTGTCAGCCTTGCTGTATCTAAGATAAACAGCTCTCTGATTTTCCCCTGATAATGGAAATATTAATTCATCAAAGAACGCTGCATAGCCACGGACCCACCACCAACGTTTTTAGACCTACAATACTTCGGGAAAGGTTCCTCTCTCGCATTACAATATATTTCATACATATATTTTATTTTTAGCTGGGACTAGAATTTTTTATAGTACTGAAATCATCCAACTTTTCATTCCAGGCTTTTGTATTTTTCTTTGACTTTGAATATTTGCAGTGCAGACCAGTTATAATATCCAAGCACCAAACAAATACCAACTGAAATGTGCATTAGTTAGTCCTCATGACGATTAGACTCAGTACAAAACAAAAAGCATTAACTGCAGTAGGAACTCCCCAGCGGCCACCTCTGTCAAACACAGCACCTTCTTTCACAGCTCAGAGGTGGAATATAAGCCAGCTGGCCCCCAGCAACAGGGGTCTGCATTCCCAGATCTCTCCTGTTGGTTGCCACTGGAGCGAGTCTCCCTGAATCTGTCCCGGGCGACGCCTCCTGCAGAAAGCACACCTTATCGTGCAGCAAGCACGCATCTCCGTGCTGGGGGGCCCAGGCTCCGGTCACCAAGGAGCCAGCGGAGCTCCCTGGGATATGACGGGATTATAGAGGGAGGTGGGAGGCAGCAACATCCCTGTGACCACAGTCATCAGCCAACTATTTGCCATTTCCCCTCTAGGGCTATAAATAGGGGCAGTCAGCATCTCCATCTCCAAGCGGCTCGGCAGTGACCCCTCCCTCCCCACCTACCAGGAGCATCGCCTCATCCCCACCTTCCCCTCTCATAGGATCACTGTTCCTGCTGAGTAAGTGTCACTGCCGACAGCTTGGATATATAAATGAATTCTCCAGAGTACTGAGCTATTGTTACTTTAAGCTCTGGCCATTAATCTGCCCCCCCCCCCCCCCCAAACTTTTCTAGAGAAATCCAACGGCTCCTCTTGGCTCACAGCTGCCTTCCATTTACCCGGACATTACAAGAGCATTTTGAACTGTGTTGTATTCCAGCTCTTGCTGTCTGTCGCATCTCTCTGCGTCCTCTTACCACACTTCTGCTCCTCGCTACGCCATGACTGACCACAGCAAGGTGGTACCACGCCCACTCTTCCACCGGGACATGAACTCGGACCCTTTCCGTGATTGGGCTCGGCCGAGCCGGATCTTTGAGCAGGACTTGGGGCTGCCTCCATTCTTGGAGCCGGGAGACCTCGGCTGGATCAACTGGGCCCGACGCCGCCTCGCTACGTCATCCTGGCCGGGGTATACGCGGACCCCGCTCTTTGCCCAGTCTGGCCTGCCTGGCCCCCAGCACCAACACCAGGTATCTGGGGGGGTGTCGGAGTTCAGGACCGGGCCCGACTGCTGGAAGATTGTGCTGGATGTTAAACACTTCTCACCGGAGGAAATCACAGTCAAAACCAAGGAGGGCTACCTGGAGATAGCAGGTACAATGAAATCATCTGCAATTTATATGTGATAAGTGGAAAGAGACCTTTCGATCTGCAACCTCACTTCATGTTTGAAAATCTGAACTAACGTATCAAGTGGCTACATAGATGTTACGTATGTAGGTAACTTGATATTTTACGTTTTTCGTAGCTCACAGTATTGAAAACACTCCATTAATAGCTTGTCCCCACGTCCTTAAATTCCATGGTGAGAATAGAATGTAAATATGCTGGTGAGTTCTGACAAATGATCTGCTCCCTCCATTTCACTGAACTGTAAACTGTGGCCAAATTGCACTGAAGCATGTGAGCTTTCTGAACTCTATGGGGCTGCTCTCTGGATGAAGTGCCAGTGCAAAATCCCTGGACACCCTGCATACGCAGTACGGCCTTGTGTTTCACCGTGTGCATCTTTATTTGTATTGGATGCTGGATTTAATGTTCAGGGAAGCATGAGGAGAGACAGGATGAACATGGATTCGTCTCCAGATGCTTCACAAGGAAATACAAGTGAGTAGAGAAAGACTCAAACTGTAACTTTACATTCGTAGCAAACTGGAATTACAGCATAGTGTTGCTGCTGCTTTTTGATTAATGGAGAGCAGACTGTCTCCAAAGGCTGCTTCTCACACACAGTGGCACTTGCTTGTGTCACCATTGCCCCCAATCAGGTGACTGTCCCTCTCCTCCACAGGCTCCCTTCTGGGGCGGACCTTCTGCACATCAGCTCGTCGCTTTCTGGGGACGGAGTGCTGACAGTGGAAACCCCGCTGCCTCCCCCGGGTCCCACGCTCACGCCAGAGATCTTCATTCCCATCCAGGTGAGGAGAGTGCTGAGAGTCGGGCCATGCTAGTGCTTTGTTTTTGCCTAAATTCCAATCGAAACATCATTTGAGGCTCTAGTGTTGATGCCCTTATTTCCTGAGTCCATGATTAGAGATTAACTGTGTTTATGCAGGTGGAAGAGGAAGGAAAAAACAGGGAGAAGGATCTGAGGGAGGTGAAGCAAGGGTATTTAGAGGAAAAAGCACCCCCTGCTGGTGGGGAGAAGCACTGGGCAAGAGAGGAGAAGCCCCAGTCTGGAGCTACTCCTTATGCCACTAACCAGTCAGAACAGGAGGAGGTGAAGCTGTAAATGGGAAACCTGGTTTGGTGCAGTGGACCAGCCTGGCTCACCATTACAACGTGCTTTATCCAGACCTGCTTTCAATGCTGTACAGCCCAAGCCCTGATAACGCATGACCCGCACTGAGCAGACATCTGGGTTAGACGTCTGGGTTAGGGATGATTAATCACGCGACGCAGCAGCTAGTAACAAGTGACTGGCGTTGGCAGGACACCTGACTGAAAATGGAGTCGCATATCAAATATTCAGCATAAACTAAATATAAATTAACTGATGGCTTCTCTAGGAGCTGCCAGCACACTGATGAAAGCAGTTAGTGTGGTTCCCACCGCTTGTCCTTAGTTAACCGTAAATTCACTTAACCTGTGTTTTGTTCAAAACTCAAAAACGGTCATCATTTAGTCATCTGACTGTTTATTTATATACCACAATTATACGTACCAGTAAAAAAGAACACAAATTACTTATAAACTCTAATAATCTTAGGAATATGGAAGATGCATATTTTACAGTCCATTTCATTCAGATTCCAACAGAAAAGAAAGGTAATTATAATAGGATGGTTGGTGGGAGTTGGAACCGAGGATTGTGGGGCCGGCGAGGTCTTTGTCATTGTCCCACCGTGTGTGAGCGACACGCGTCCCTGTGTCAAGCCATGGGTGTCTCCTGAGCACTGGGCTCTGACTCCCCACCCTTAGTGCCGATGGCATCCCTGCTGAAGAGGTAGTAGGGTGGGGTGTGCGGAGCCTCGATAATGAGGACCCCCTCAGGGGAGAGGGAGGCGAAGACCGCCAGGGGGTCAACGGTGCCTGGGATCCTGGGGACAGGAATGACAGACGGAGCTCACGCCAAGTGTCACGATTTTACTCAAACCCTCTCCACAGCTCCACTGGCTCACTTAGCAATTACATATATTTTGTCTAATGATGCATATTCTGCAAAATAATATAATTGATATATTTCCTTTCTGAGTATTTTGTTAAGTAGCTATAGTCTGGAATATGTTGTACACTTTTTAAATGTAAAAATTATAACCATGCCAATAAACTATTCAGACAACACAACTGAAGATCAAATGTTTTTTTCTTTTCAATTATAACGCAAATGTATATTCTAGACAATTTTTTTAAGTACTGTAGCCTGCCATCTGATTGGTCGACAGGGACAATAGTAATCGTTTGGGATCGCCATGGAGACCCGGCCACATGAAAGTCACCCAGGGCAGCATCTTAAGCAGCGAATCCTCATAACACTGCGGTGGAAACAGCTGCAGCGTCACCATCAGCTGTGTGAGCCTAATAAGGACAGGGCCAGTCTGTCTGTGGCTGGGAGCGGGGGGGTGTGAAACCCCGAGAGCTATTGCATAACTCCAAACTTCGCGCACTTTCCCCACAGCTGAATGCCACCCAAAGCAGGAGAGAAAGACCTTCTCACTCTCCAGGGAAAAGCCTGCCAGCAAGAACAAAATGGACAACAGCTTCCGAAAGTTAGCGGATATACCCCTAGACTTTGGACTGAGCCCCGGTGCTGCGGTGGGATGAAACTGACATCACAAAATAAATATTGTGACTGGAACATTCGTATCATTCATACCTGGAGATAATGGGTAGTGGGGTTGTCACGGAAACTACTGATCTAGCAACCTCCAAGTTATGTAGTTTAAGTGTATCAGGGTTATGTGGGGAGTCTTCCAGCTTGAACCGACCCTGAGCATTTTAACAGGAAATACTTTCCAATAAACACAAAGTTTGAGGAAAAATAGCTATATTGACTTTTGCTATCAAATCTATATTGTAATGCCCACAAACACCCACTACTGATAAAAATCACTGTAGTATTGATGAGCTACATCCAAATGTCACCTGAGAACGGGGCCCTCATTGATGGTACATGTGACAGGTCCGTCACAGAATTTTAACAAAGCACTTATTCTGGTTGGTTGAATTAGCTGTCAGGAAGCCGGGATCTGAGAGGGATCTGAGGGGGATCTGAGGTACTCACTGGATCCTCTTGTTGAAGCTTTTTGTCACGGTGCCTCCCTCATTTTGCTTTTCTTCATGCTTCCCTACACAGAGGAGGACACAAAAGGAGGTGTGCAAAGTCATTTATGTGGCTTCCATAGGAGACAGATTCATGCCCCTAAGAGACTCTAAGCAACAGGAGATGGTAGGGAGTGACTGAACTACAAATCCACAGCTGAGGGACTGATCCTCTGGGTTTAAGTATAGGAAGGTGTCTAACGTTCAGGGTCGGGACGGGAGGGTGATATAAGTCAGGAGTAATTCCTTTGGCCTCCAGGCACAGAACTACATAGCAGAATCCAGACTCAAAAGCAGCCTAACACAGCTCTCCTCACCACTGTTTAATAAACACTGTCTTCCTTTCCGAAGGTTTGCTCAGGACATTGTTTTCAGCTTCTTGCAAAATGAAAGCCAGCATAAGAACTCAGGTTACGGAGCCCGAAGCCCTACAGCCGACGTGACTGACCTCTCCACTCACACACAGCCCCTGAGGTCGTAGATGTCATCTCACTGTCTCTTTAGGGAATCAACCATCTACTCGGACAAGACCAGTCAGCAGTGTGCTGGTTTGGTATGCAGCAGAATACTTACACCTCCGATATGTGTTCCATTACACTTTAAGACTGCGGTCAAGGTTAATTCAAAATGGCTTAATTTCAACACACTGTCTTGCTCTGGTACACAGTACACGTGGAAAGAATCACACTAAGTATTATCGTTGTCATGACCCATCTACTGACTGTGTGGTTCAAGACCTCTTTGTAGAGTATCCACGACTATTTCACTATTAGTGTCATAAATCGAATAAAAAGGGAAAATATAACCTACTTATTTTGTTTTAATGACGACCTTAACAAGTCTTATTCAAAGCGGAAAAGTGATGAAAGAAATCAAATGTGAGCACAGTAAATGATACTACTTAAAATGTAGTGCCTACCAGAAACCTCGACATATCCGTCTTTGGTTTTGATGCTTATTTCTTCCGGCTTGAAGCTGTTGACGTTTACGCAGACCTTCCACGGGTCTCCGGGAGTCTCCGGTGGGTCGCTGTACCGTGAGGCGCCTCCGGCCGTACGTGGGAAAGACGAGCGCAGACCGCTGGAGAAGGGAGAGCCGAGTCGGGAGCGAGCCCATGCCGGCCAGTCCATGGACAGATCATCGGGGAAGGACGGCATAGCAAACTGGTCATCCATGAACCGGGAGGTGAGCGATTGTTCCCCAAACGGATCCATCGGTATCCTCGCCCTTGCCCGCGGGTGAAAGTGTCCTTCTGCCATTGCTACCGGGAACCTAACAAAAACTCCGTAACCTATACTTGTCCGCTATTTAAAGTAATCCGTAAACGAGCCTCAAGCTGCTGGAAGCCGAGTTGAAACTTTCCAAAAGTCTAATTGACGCGTAAAAAGATTTAAATGCACACCGCCAGAGTTTATAAGTTATAGTGCCGCACTTCTGCTGTAACTCCTCGCTTGCGGGATCGCAATGACCGCGCGCACTTTACCGACTTTATATAAGGGGATTTACTCAGGCGGAGTTTAGGGTCACTTGGCCCCTGTAGTTTGCCTAAGTTGTGAGACATTGACAAATTGTGTTTTTTTGCGCAACAGCTGACGTTACCCTGGGAGTCACCCGATGTCCTGGCCGCTGGCCCGAATTTTCTATTGATTCCGAATGCTGACAAACATCCAGGGTCCTGGCATGTAACCGCGCCTGTGACCATCATGCCCTTTAAAAATAGAAATGATGTCAGCACCTATGGGAGGCATACAGATTAGCCTGATGTCAGTGGACATGCAAAACCGGACCATTCACTCCCGAAAATTTTGAGTATAGTCATTTACACTTGCTGTAAAACCCCCCATAGATTAAAAAAAATCATTTACAATCTCTAGCTTGGTTATTTGTAAAACTACCAAATTACTATTCCCATGAAGAAACTGGGTAATTTTCACATATCCAGTCTTGCTTTCATTGAAGGCGATAGATATGGGCAAATGACCTTATCCAGGGGACTAGACTGATATCAGCATGTCACTGAGGTATTGCTGATTTCAGTAACCATGGGCTCATAAAGGGGTAAATAACACAGAGGCCTCAGGCCAGAAGGTCGCCCCCCACCCGGCAGCAGTTGGGGTAAGGTCAGTGGTGTCAAAAAGGAGTTTGACATGGGGGGGTGCCAAATATATTGTTACATCGCGATGGGAACACAGACATTAGTCAGATCGTGAAAGGATCTGATGTAAGAAATATTTTAAAATACTAAGACTTCATGAATAAAGATTTCATCCTTTAAAATAAGACTAACACTTCAGGGTACAATTTCACAAATAAACATAACTAAAAAAATAAAAATTTAACTGGTTCATATAATAGAATGAGTCAGTCTGATGCAGCACTACAGTCTTTGTTGGTAGCGAATTGGCCTCAGTAACATGAGGATTCAGAAAAAAAACAATTGTGCTCTATCTATCTATCTATCTATCTATCTATCTATCTATCTATCTATCTATCTATCTGTCTATCTATCTATCTATCTATCTATCTATCTATCTATCTATCTATCTATATTTAGTGAATGGGGGGTTGCCGATATTGCGGGGGGACACAGCCCTACCCCCCATTTCTGACACCTCTGGGTAAGGCCCCTGCTCTGTGGTCCAGTAGTGATGTCATTCCTCTGCCGGCCATGGGATTCGGACTCACAACCTTCTGTACACGGGCCCTAACCCCCTGATCCCTGTTCTTTCAAGGCAGCTGAAAATGGGCTTTTGCTCAGACTCACAAAAACAAAGTTTGTGCAACATTCAATACGCCCTCACATAAATAACTTTTGTTTGTATAATTTATTCCAGGACATATGTTTGATGATCATGTCATTTTCACAGTCATGGAGAGAAGCTGGGAGCCTCTTGGCTGATGGATTATAAATTATCAAGGAAAATACAGGTTTTAGTTTTATTGGAAACTCATAATCGGCTACAGCAACTCAAAAACATTGTAAGTTAACATATGAATTAGTATAAATGTAGCTTTAAACAAATGTCTTAAAAAATGCTTATTCTAAGTTCAAATAAAGAACAGAAGTGAACTAAAATCCAATATAAACACTCACTGTTTAACTCAAAGAAGCTGTACAGATTAGGACAGCGCATGGACTGCTACAGTTTTTCTGTTTTAGGTCTCTTTTGGTAGGGGGGGGGACTATTAATTAACTGGGCTGACAGAGTTTGGTGATGAGAGTATTTTTTACACTTCAGGGGCATTGTACTGGGTTCATAAGTGGCCCGAGCGGCTGCTGGGTCCTTCACCTTAAAGTGGCACTCTTTAGGTGTCCCACACACTGCCTGACTGTGTGCAGTATGCAAGCTTGTAGCTTGTCAAGATACTCTGTAACTATGGCTACATAAGGCCTTGTTCAATGTAAGACCACCTGTGGTCCTGCCAATCACATGATGTCCAAGCCATAAAAGGAAAATTACAGAAATCCTTTGAAAGTGCTGATGGACAGAGACAGAAATCAGCCCTGAAAGAGTACTGTCCGCTGTAGCAAGCTACTTAAGGAATGTGCAGAATGCAATTGACCACAGGACTATTTTGACTGACTCATGTTGTGGGGATGGTACATATGAAATGATCAAAGTTTAAATAATTAGTTCTTGTTCTTGTTCAGGGACACAATAATTAAATATACAAGAGAATCAGACTCTTTCCCATTTATGCAGACAAAATGCTTTTGTACAAGTACAGATACATTGGATTGTGGTTTTTCCCACATATCCCATCTTATTAAGACATACACGCATTACAATGTTATAATAATGTTATAATAAGGTTATAGTGTGCATTCAGACAGTACCACCTAATGGTTGAAAAATAGAATAGCAAAATATGGACCCCTGTCATCTGTGCGGTATTTAGAATACACCGTCATGCATTTCATTTGAGCGCATGTTAAAGATGTGTTTACATGGGAATTTGTCTAAGTGAGTCGGCTTCCTGATTCAGCATGATTTTAAGCAAGACTATGGATCCAAGTCATGTCCTTTTATCTCCTTTATTTTAGTGTCTTGGTCAAAGACTCTGTTAAAAAGAGGCAGTTGAGTCCAAACAGAGAGTTTCAGTAAAGCCAGTATAGAGATTATCTTTGTAGTGGAAAAAGCAGCTATTCAGAAAGTCTTGGATCGCCATAAATAGTGATCCAAGGAAAAGTGAGTATTTCACTAATGCAACGTGAAACATTTTTATCACTAGAGCCGAAGTATGAACGTCGTTAGAAAGGGAAAAGAGGAGTATGACATTCCAGGTCTGGACACACCGTGTGGGATTAGATCACCCTGCGGATGTTTCCAGATAAAGTACCTCTAACATACTTTTCTCGGTGTGACAGAACTATAAAAATGACTTCATACAAAGATCAAATCAGTATGGTGAATTAACATCAGCTGAAGTCTAAGTAAATGAACTTGCACATGCAGAAAGAAACAGAGCAGCTGAGCAATAGGACCTGCTGTGCTATGTGGCCCATGAATTGTACGAGGTTATACTACGGGACCGTTGAATGCTTGAATCTGATTGGCTGACGAACGTTCTGAGGTGTGCAATTATTTTCAGGGAAACGCAC
>JAODJW010000007.1:25620019-25633436 GCA_026777045.1 Hyperopisus bebe | reverse complement strand
ACAAGCTGAACTCAACGAGCAACAGGTGGGAACAATCGGGCATTAACACGAGGTAACGAGATGGGCGTGGCACACAGAAGGATCGGACGGAGCTGGGTGTGACATTTCTAGCCAAGACTTTTGAGCTCTGACGCTTATAGACACAGGGGTTGGTGAAAGTGACATTATGAAATTTTATGTGGTTTGATTACTAAAGTGTTAGAACTTTAGAGTGACACTGTTTTTCTCAAAGTCAGTGGCCTTCACAATGAATATTGATGAGATAGGTGTCATACACCTTTAGTAGTTTGCATACTGTCAATGGCCCATCAGTCTGGAATGTCCCTGCACCCCACACCCATCATTTTGGAAAGGCAGTTTGAAACGCAATTAAAGTAGCAACATTAAAATGCCTTTCACAGTTTATTGGTAGATGGAATGAAAAATTGTTACCATATAAATATAGAAAGCGATAAATATGATGCAGTAACTATTAGTAACATTCCGGGGACGAGGGCATCGTCGACCGCGTATCTTTCTGGTGTATTTCAGTTTATATCTCCCTGAAATCATTATGTAGAATCATGGTAAAAACACTGACTAAATCCGTAATCTGTCTTCTTTTCAAAACAAAAATTCCATTGTCGGAAGTATTAAAGTATTTAAAATTAGGTTAAATAGGCAAAAACGCGGGACTGCGGGGCCGGCTTGGTCGGGTGGCTCTGATGGAAACCCGCAATCATGTTCGGGTCCAGAATGTTCAAGCTTGGTACCCAAGATTGCTCCTCAGTGCCAATCCACTAAGTACTGCAGCACTCCGACACGCTGGTGAGAGTCCAGGTGTGCCTGGACCTGGTAGACCTTGGAACCATCCTGCAAGGTGCAGGGTGGAGGACCTGCCACCTCTGTAGAGGGGTGTGCTGGGCTGTACTGCACCGGTTTCAGTAGAGAGACATGAAACGTGGGGCAGATTCAATATACTTAGGGGAGCTGAAGCCGGAATATGTTAGGCCCCATGATCCAGAAGGGTCCAGTGTACTGGGTTAATAGCTTATGGCAGGACAGAAGCTTCAGGTTGCGTGTGGGGAGCCAGACCCGCTGCCCCACACGATATGGTGCACCTGGGCGTGGCCGGCGGTCGGCTTGGGTCTTTTGCTGGGCTGCTTAGTCGGATAGTGTCCACTGGGCACGACGCCCTGTGGTACAATTCCTCGACTCGGGGTATGTCTCCTGCGGTCGCCTCCCATGGGAAGAGTGAGGGAGAGTACCCTAAAACACACTGGAAGGGAGACATGTGGGTTATGGGGTTCTCTTGGGTGTTCAGCGCATACTCCACCCAGATTAGATGAGTCACCCACTCTGTGGGTTTGTCTTTACAGAGAAGTCGTAGGACCTCTTGATTCTGCCAAGCCATTGGACTGGGGATGCTAAGCGGAGGATAGACTGAGAGAGATGTTTAACTTAATACAGAGGGCACGAAACACTCGGGAGGCGAACTGAGGGCCCCAGTCTGTCCTCTGGAAAACCATAATACTGGAATATCCAGGTATTGAGGATCCTTGTAGTTCCTTGATGGTGCGGGGAGCTTGGAGTCTCTGGAGAATCTATCATACATGGTTGATATGTTGAGAGAAGGACGGGGAGTAAATCTAGATCATCAATGTACACCACCGTGAACCAGTTGATCACGTCCCAGAAAACGATGTACATGAAGGCCTGGAATATGGAGGGGCTGTTAGCCAACCCATACGGCATCACCTTGTATTCATATTGGCCTCTGTTGGTGATGAAAGAAGTCTTCCACTCAACCTCTTACAAATACTCACCAAGTTATAGGCACTACGGAGATCCAGCTTGGTGAGTATGGTGGCTTCACGGAGCTGTTCTACTGCCGGAGGGATTAGTGGCAGGGGTTCCCATCGTTGAATGGTGATTGCGTTGAGGGTTCTGTAGTCGATGCTCAGGCAGAGACCCCCATCCTTCTTCTTTACAAAAAAGAATTATGCAGTGACTGGGGAGGTGGATGGGCGGATGATACCTTGTTTGAGTCCCTCTTACAAATACGTTTCCATTGCCTCCTCCTCCTTCACTGACAGTGGGTAGAGATGACCCTTGGGAAGTGGTGACCCCTCGACGAGGTCAATAGCACAGTCACACTCACAATGCAGAACCAGTCGGAAGGAGAGCGCCATACTGAAGACATCTTGGTAGTCCAAATAATCCGCCGGAATCTGGGTGCTCGGGCTCTCGATTGAGGAGGCACAGCAAGGCAGAGCTACACATTGATGTAAACGGCGATGTGACCAGGCAGTGATCTCACACCAGGTTACCACCTCTGGAACGATCACTTGGGTTAATGAAATCCCCACTAGTGTTGAAAGGGCTACCTTTAGGTGTGCTTCGTGCTGCTGGTTGTCCAGCATGACAGAGTGTTCAATGAATTCCTCAAAAGGCAATGCGGACCCACGGGACGTCAGCTCGTCCTGTACTTTTGGGTTCAGGGCGTGATGGTGTATAATGCAGAGGCAGTCCTCTAGTCAGCTGAGCCCCGCTGTAATGGTCTGTAATTCAACGGTGAATTCCACAATGGATCGGGCTCCCTGCTTTATGTATACCACCATAAACCAGTTGACCAAGTAAGCCCTGCTTTGACTTCTACGAACAGGAGACAGGCCAGCGTTGTTTGCCCTATGCATCAACCTGCATGATGTGCTTGTACTTGCCAAGAGGTGTCACACAGGACGACAAACTGCATCAGATGCTGTCACGGGCTGAAAGAGACTCTTTGGGATTTGGGAAGGTATAGTCTTTGTTAGGCAGTTTTACAGTGGCATTATGGTTCAAGTTTATTATTACTCTCTGTCAGTTTGCACCCTCAGAAGAGAATAAACCATATTTGCAATTATGGATTGGAAATAAATGTCTTGTTTTTTCTTATTTTTCAAAAATGCATTGTTTGCACATTAAGTATATGTTAATCGAAAAATGTTTCAAATCTCTCTAGCACAGACCAGATACTGTTCCTTCAGATCTGTTATTCCATCCAATGCATTCTGAAGAGCCTGGTGTTGTTCAGAGCTTATGTTATTGATTGGTTGTAATGCAGTCACTGCTCATTCAAGGTCTTCACTGTGGCTGCCTGTAATTGGCTGAGGTGTATGCCATGTCTTGCCAAGCCAGCTTCCAGCTTTTCTTAGCTGTAGGGGTCATCTCCAAAGACATTGTTGAGAGCTGTTCACTGTTGGCTAGCATGCCCTCCATCCACAGTTGTGTTGGTGTACGGTTGTTAGCTGATCTGATTCTATGGTTGTTCCAAGCATGTCTAAATAAATCTAGTTTATTTTGGATTTCTGGCTTATGGACCACTTGCAATGCCATTTTCTGAGTATTAGCTTCAGGATTCAATATTTGTTCATCTTCAAATGAATAGAAAAGCATGTAGAAGTAATGCATAACCTGCTGGAAAACATCCCTCCAAAGACGTTCTATATGTTGATTGTGTATAGACTGGGCTGCAATGTGCCTTGCACATCCTTGTCCCTGCAAAAGGTTCATTAAAAGATCAACTAGAGTGTTCTCCCCTCCATGGTCTGATCTGAGGGTAACCCAGACAGGTGGAATGGGGTGTCATAAAAGTTCCTGTAGGTGTAATGGCCAGGTGCCCCAGTACTTTGGCCCATATAGTGTACATCAGTGGAGCTTTTTCATAATTTTCACAAATTGATTTTTAATGAACATAAAGGCACTAGGTAGATCATTATGGATCCATACATTCTGGTTACTTACTCCATCCATGTGCAAATGTACTGTACCTGTTACATTCCTTGCAAAGCTATTTGGTCCCTTTCAACAAAACAATGCATAGAAATGGTGCATATTTTACAAATTGTCTTTTATTAAAAACCCCAATGCTAAAACTTCAGATTCTGAAGGGTATTAAGTATTTTTCTGATTACCAAAACTTTAAAGAATACGGTCATTGTAACATATACTTACTGTAATATATACAGTATATCATGTAGTCTGTGGTCATATTGTCCTCTGTACAAAAGGCACACATGAGATCACATGAGTGCCACATGAAAATGTACACTATATTGCCAAAAGTATTGGGACACCCCTCCAAATCATTGAATTCATGTGTTCCAATCACTTCCATAGCCACAGGTGTATAAAATCAAGCACCTAGGCATGCAGACTGCTTCTACAAACAATTGCGAAAGAATAGGTAGCTCTCAGAAGCTCAGTGAATTCAAGCATGGTACTGTGATAGAATGCCACCTGTGCAATAAGTCATGAAATTTCCTTGCTAGTAAATATTGAACAGTCAACTGTTAGTGTTAATATAATAAAGTGGAAGCAATTGGGAACAACAGTAACTCAGTCACATAGTGGAAGGCCACGTAAAATCACAGAGCAACGCATGTGCCTTCCTCGCCTGCCCTGTCTGAGCTGAGATTGCTGGGATTGCTGCACTGTGAGGGAATCATCCAACATTGTTGTTCTCATCTAACATTAGTGCCTGACCTCACAAATGCTCTCCTGGTAGAATGGTCACATAAACACACTCCTAAACCTTGTGGACAGCCTTCCCAGAAGAGTTGAAGCCATTATAGTGGCAAAGGGTGGGCCAACTCCATATTAAACCCTACGTATTAAGGGGATGTCATTAAAGTTCATGTGTGTGTAAAGGCAGGTGTCCCAGTACGTTTGGCAATACAGTATATTTTACACAGAACATGTAGTTTGCAAGTACAGGTACATTCATAGTCAATAGTCATTACATTTTAAAATGGGTAGTTGTGTAATTTATAAATCTGATATATTACAAAGACACTCCTTGCAACAGCTGTTGTCCAACATATTTCTTCTACTGTAGTATTCTAGTTATTATATATAAAATTTAATTTCAGATCTTGATGATTACATAAAGTTTTAGCTTTTTTTTCTAACTATTTACAAACATAATTGGTTATTTGATTATTTATTACTCTTGGCTGTCTTGATGTAGCGGATGAACACCAGGTGACAACAGGACTTCATGATCCTACTGCCATGTCTCAGGCTACACGCTCTTTCTTTGTGGAGGTCATTATGAATTTGCCTTCTTCCACAGAGCTGTTCTTCTGAACCCCTTCCTCATTTATTAGCGTCACCATCTCCTGACCTTTTGCCGTGGCAGCCTTGCTCTCAGACGGCTCCTCAGAGGCGATTGTCAGTACTGCATGCTTACCACACAAGCTGCAAGATCACATGAATCAGTTATCACACTATCTGCTAACAGGATGCTGAGCTTTTAATCACAGCAACCTTCAATATACACAACTGTGACACCGGTCCACAGGAATGATAGGTTAACCATGGGAAGCAGAGGAACACCTACCTCTTCCTAAACGAGACAGCAAAACACACAAGGAGGATGAGAGCCACAACAAGAATTACAATCAAGATGATAACCCACTCTGTTGGAACATACAAGAATGTAACTATGAGTGTGACAATCTGGTTCTAAGTAAGAGGAGAAAACTACTGGAACCCACAAAATGCTAAATATTTATACCTCCCATTTAAAACCATAAAGTAGGTTTTACCTCAAACAATTAAATAATTAATATATTTATTACATGACATACATTCTATACATTATTTAAGAAATTACAGGCACAGCTACTACATCTTAGCATTATTTCAAGATTACTATAAAAACAACAAATAAGCAATAAATTTTACTGATCACTTATGCATTCCACATGGTTTTTATCTATTTTTAATATTTCTTACACTACACGATAAATACATACTAGATATTTTTATTCAAATCACAAAATACACTATGGTTAATTGATACAGAGACAATTAAAGAGTGATAGATAGTGTGTGTGTCAGGAGCTTCACCGGAATTTGACTGGGCTGTGGGTTCTATGACCCCTGGTGAGGTTTCCATGGTCTGCTCAGTGGCTGTTGTGACAGTGCTGACAGGCCTGGGATCTGAAGTGCCTCTAGGATAAACGATGGCAGGACTCGGAACCAACGTGAACAAGCCAGGAGTATCTATGAACATAAGAAATTTACAAATGAGAGGAGGTATATTTCTGGATGGCATGAATTGTCCATAGGATATAGCAGCATGTCCGTGTGCCTGCCCTGCAATAGACTGGCATCCTAGCCAGTGCATCTCCCTGTACAACCATGTACAGGATAAACAAGATCGATGGATATACTTTTGTTATCAACATTAATTACAAATTCAATTAGGGAAATTTATCTTTAGCATTGGCATTATTATACTTTCTCTGATCTATGAACAACCTAAACAAACTGATCATATGATCACGACAGTATTGCTTTACATTAACTGCACCATCATAGTGCCTTTATAATGCATTTGTAGAACATGTCACCTTCATAATGCATTCTTGGAACATTCATAAGCAGCATTAAGTATAGCTAACATACCTTAACAGCTTAACATACATTACAGGCCAAAAGTTTGGACACACCTTCTCATTCAATTGAATGAGAAGGTGTGTCCAATCTTTTGGCCTGTACTGTACATTAATAACAAACATGATATGATATGATCAAACATTATAATAATATAAAGTAGGGCTGCAACAATTAGTTGACATAAGAGACAATGTTGATTATAAAAATTTGTTGATGCAGAATTTTAGTGTATATCACTTCCTATGCATTCCATATGGTTTTTAAAAATCTATTTTTACAGTAATATTCCTTACACTACACGATAAATACATACTAGATATTTTTATTCAAATCACAAAATACACTATGATCAATTGATACAGAGACAATTAAAGAGAGATTGATGTCATGCCTTTGATTGGATGATTCTGTTTTTTGTGTGTGTCAGGAGCTTCACCGGAATTTGACTGGGCTGTGGGTTCTATGACCCCTGGTGTGGTTTCCATGGTCTGCTCAGTGGCTGTTGTGACAGAGCTGACAGGCCTGGGATCTGAAGTACCTCTAGCATAAACGATAGCAGGACTCGGATCCAACGTGAACAAGCCTCCAGGAGTATCTATGAACATAAGAACATAAATTTACAAAGGAGAGGAGCCATTCAGCCCATCAAGCTCGTTTGCCGAGAACTCAGCTAATAGCTCAGAGTTGTTAAAATCTTATCTAGCTCTGATATAAAGGAACCTGGGTTTTAGCTTGTGCTACACTAACAGGAAGACTATTCCTTACTCCAACTACACGCTGTGTAAAGAAGTGCTCTCTCATATTCATTTTACACTCATTTCCACCTATGGCCAAGAGTTCTAGTATTTAAACTAATATTGAAGTAGCCATTTGGCTAAACAGCATCCAGACCTGTTAGAAACTTATATACCTGGATCATGTCCCCCCTTGGTCTCCTTTGCTTGAGGATGAACAGATTCAGCTCAGCTAATCTCTCCTCATAAGACATTCCTCTAAGACCAGGAATCATTCTTGTAGCCCTACATTGCACCCTTTCCAAGGCAGCAATGTCGTTTTTAAGGTATGGTGACCAAACCTGCACACAATATTCTAGGTGGGGTCTTACCAAGGAATTGTATAATCTTACCATCACCTCCCTTGACTCCATACACCTAGAGATGTAACCCAACATCCTATTGGCCTTTTTAATTGCTTCCCCACACTGGCGAGAGTGGGACTTTGAAGCATCAACATACACATTGAGGTCTTTCTCATAATCTGCTACCTTTATTTCAGTGGAACCCATAAAATATCTGTACTTTATATTTCTGCTCCCTTCATGGATTACCTGATATCTATGTTAAATTTCATCTGCCAGGTATCAGCCCAGTTGCTAATTAAGTCAAGATCCTGTTGTAGCGTTTGTGCTGCTAGTTCAGTATCTGCTGTACCACCCACCTTGGTGTCAGTCTGCAAATTTAACCAGTTTACTGTATGTATTCTAGTCAATATCATTAATGTAAATTAGGAAGAATAGTAGTCCTAAAATTGAACCCTGCGGTACCCTTCTGGTACAGCACTGTCGCTCGTTGTCTTTATAAGGCAATCTGTCCCATTGTGTCAGGAAACAGGGCCAAGAAAGCTGCAGACGAGTAAACAAAAACATTTTGGGCAAAGCAATTTTTCTTTGTTTGCAAAAATGTGTTGATTTTTCACAGAGATTGTGTTATATAAAGATCTGCTCTTGGAATAGTACTGCATAGTAGCCAAAATAATATATCCACATATTTCTATAAAAGACTTAAACACAATCTTATTGAACTTAACATGTAAAAATAATTGTGATTCATACATCTACTGACCTGTGGTATAACTGAGATCTGGAACTGTAGAGCTGCTCTCTGGTTTTAAGGGACGAACCACCAAATCACAGTTTTTCTTTAACAAATCTAGCAGAAAAATCAGAGAATCATTGTTTGTGCTAGGGAAAGATTTAGAATAAATGCACATAAAACACAAAGCTCTATACTTGAGGAAACAATGGAATCATACAGTAAATATACAGCATATAGCCAGTGTGCTGAATGTATCCTATCAGCCCATATCGATGTAGGAATATTTCCACGCCTGAATGTGGAATCCAAATACAGGAGAACGTTTTTTCTCTGCTTATTATTGCACTTTGATTATTAGCTAAATCCATTACACAACCCTGGCTCTAAAATTACAGTAGATATTGTGGTACCAAACTCCACTTTGTAGTGAAATAGAAAGCTGTCATACCTGACTTGTTATAGCAATACGCATCATACTGCATATCATCTGATACTTCATCATAAAAAATGGCTCCAGTCAGATTGGATGCACAGTTTGAATGTGATGTGTGTCTAAGGATCACGACAGTCCTGTTGTCTATCCAGCCATATCTGTGAAAGAATGGTATACAGATGAGGTATATATATTTGAGGCACCCCTCAAATGGCTGAAGTCTTGAAAGAGAACACCCTCAACATGGTTATCAGCAACATGAGACTAACATCCATGGTTGAAGATGAGGGCATTAAGCAGAGGATCAACACCTTCCTCCACCCAGGTTACACTTTACCTTCCAGAATTCATTTCATAGAGGGAAATATGAAGCTACTCTTGGTAAGGTTAAAGATGCTTTTAAATCAACCAAGAACAATAGGCGTATCTTGGCATCACTTATCACTTTATAAGTGATGACTGGGAGCCCACCAGCTTCTGCCACTCGAAGAACAGCACACTCAACTCAACATTGCTGCATGACAATGGATCCAATGTTGTGCTGGTTGCAAACATCTTGAAGGAAAATCATGGGTGGGTGTCTGTCTGCTGCACAGGCCATACTTTACAGGTGATCAACCATGCACTAAAATACCCTCAGATCAGTGGCGACCGAACAGATACAGATGGGGGCCTCGGAACACAAACTAATCCAAGACATCTCTACTAGGTGGAACAGCACCTATTGTATGGAAGAGCAATGGCCACTGACTGCATCTATGTCTGATCCAATAGTAACACAGAGAGGCAAGCAATGCCTAGATTTCAAAGCTGATCATTGGAGCCCATTAGAAGAACTGGCAAAAGCTCTCCAGGCCTTTGAATGTCCCACTGTCCACTTGAGTGGTGAAAGTTACGTGACAGTCTCTGCTCCTCTGGTCAGAGTGCTCCTATGCAGGTCCTCCAGACAGCTGCTTCAGAGGGGATCACTGCACGCTTGCCAAGAGGGGTCACTGTCACAGATAATAACCCAAACAAACAGATCATTGAAGCTACACTAGATCTATGATTTTGAAAAACTGAAATTCCTGACACCAGAGGAGACGTTCAGTGTTCAGAAAAAAGTACAAGCTTTGGCCTTCCAGTCCATGGATGTGAGTACTACTGTGAATAACCAGCGCTGCAGTGGGAATGAAGAAGTCACAGCATCAGCCGACAGGGATGCCACAGCCTTAGCTTAGAGAACTCCAAACAGCTCTGTTTCAGCTGTAGATTCACTGTTTGGATGGGAACAGACAATGACAGGATGGTGTGACCAATGAACAGGATGTGCACAACCAAGTGATCACTAATGAACTAAGATTTATTTATGTAAATAGGAACAGTGCATATTAATAAACATTTAAAATCAAATTTAACATGCCAGATTTAGCCAGCAGGCATTTTTTATCTGTTATTCCATCGCAGGTGCTGATGTACTTCGGAGAGCAGCCCATCTCAATGAGAGAAAGTCCCCTGTCTTGGTGGAGGTTAATTGAGGTAAAGTTTCTAACTGTTGCATCATTAGCCAAATCATTCTTGTATATTCCCGCTACTTCTGCTCCCTTTGAGTCTCTTTTCAGCAGCTGGGAACATCACCTCAAAGAAGAGAGCCAGCCTCACTCCAGAGCACATCAATATGCTCACGTTCCTACACTGCAATTTAAAATGATTGTAAACTATCGTTAATAGTCACTTTGGAAGAAGTTCTTTTTATTTACACTTCAAGCTTTGTTTGAACTATTGGACCTAGCACGATTTCAAATAGGGTGGATTTTTTTTTCACTTTATGGACTTAAGTGTCACTTTAAGCAAAGTTATTCTTTAGTTTTTTTAGGACCTGCAGAGTCACAACTTGCATAACCTACAAGGCAGGTTTACAGGCTGCTGTTTTAGTTACTTATTTACATATACTCTTTTTCTTCAAAAGACTACTTGCAGTTTAATTTGTAAAATTTAATCAATTTCATTTTGTTTCATTTTTATTCTAATCACATGTTACAAATACATTTCATTAAGCTATCAAGCTTATGTTTCAAATTCACAGATTTCATGGCTCATTATTAACTTGCCACGGGAACATGTTATGTTATATTATGTCATGTCATATCATGTCATGTTATGTTGTGTTAAGGCAGAGATTGGACAGGGTGACATTCACAGGTGTGCAGACTTAAGCAGGTGAGGTAAAACATGCACTAGAGCCCAGAAAAGGAGCCACGCCCACAGGCAGCAGAGATGGAGGGCATGACAGAAAATTGATCACTAATCCACTAATCAAAAAAAAAAAGCAATTGACAGATTAGAAGACAACCAAAATAATCTTTAATTGCAGCCCTGATAGTAATGTATATTATAGCTGTTATGATATGTTAGGATGTTTACTTATGCTGCTTATGTTGTATGAATGCATTATAAATACATTATGAAGGTACAGTTAACGTAAAGCATTATCATCACATCAGATCCCATGATGCAATAGATACATTCCTTTTTTATGACAATGCATTATACAACAACGAGATCTTCCTATTAATAGTTTTTGTCATAATAACTAATATGGTTAGTTCAGACATTTAAAGTTTGCTCACAGACGACTTCTTCATTTGTGCCTTGTGATTTGCCCTAGATAAAAACAAAACCAGATTGGCAAGACAGAAACAAGATTTAACTACGCACCTATGTGTTTCAATACATGTGCTTTGTTTTAATCCTTCATCTCATTCTAAATCTTCTGCAATGTGTCCTGCTGATAAGCTAACCTCATGTCTTAGTTATGGTGTTTTTAGATAAACAATTCAGACAACGTAAATGCCTTATATTCGTACATCCTACATTATCACATATCTACTACAACGTCTTGGTTAGGGTGTTAGGCAGGGGGGCACCCAGGATGGGGTGAAGGTCTGCCACAGGGCAAACACTCATACAGGCACTGTGGGCAATTTAGAAGTGTCAATTAGATTAACTGCATGCTTTTAGACTGTAGGTGGAAACCCCAAGAAAATCAACACAGATACATGGAGAACATGTAAACTCACACATGCACACAGATGGTACAGAGATTTTAACCTCTAGCTTCGGACACATATAGACACAGTGATAACTCATAAGCTTCCTTACAGTCCTACTATGGTAATTGTACAAAGTCAGAGCTTCCCAGGCTTACCTGCATGTTTCCATGCCTGCTTTATAAGCCTTAATGACCTGCTCCTTGTCAGGCAATGTCGTGCTGAGGTGAAGACACAGCTGCTCGGCCTGTTTGAAAGTCAACGAGTAGCGGCCCCTCCCTTCCACGTGGAACACCCCCAAGAAGCTGCATCCCCGAGACAGTTCTGTAGAGATAGCATAAGAATGAACATTCACTTCCATCCATACTAATTCCTTCCTATATTGAGTTTTGTGCTTATTTTCCTGTCTTTAGCTTTGAATTTAATTCAAACAGGATTAGATCACATAGGCACTTTACAGAACCATTAAAAAATTAATCCATCCATCCATTTATTTCCATAACTGCATATCTAATACAGGAATCACAGGTCGCAAAGCTACGAAAAGTTTGGATCAGTCCATCACAGTCCATCACAGGGTATCACAGTCCACCACAGTTCATCACAGAGCATCACAGGGCTTCATAGTCTGTCACCAGGTGTCACAGTTCATCACAGGGTATCACCATCCATCACAGGGCATCACAGTCCATCACAGGGCATCACAGTCCATCACAAGGCTCACACTGACACTAGAGACAATTTAGAAACACCAATTCACTTATCCACATGTCACCTGGATTGTAAGAAAAAACCCGATGAATGTGTGAAAAACTCACATGAAGACACAAAAACTCCACTGGACCCCATAACCAGGGCATCAGAAATGGGGGTACAGGGATATCAGCAGACCCCCACTTACCGTTTCCTAAGCTCTAAACAGTGTTAGTCTTATTTTAAATGACGACATCTTCATTATCTCTCACATCACAAGCTTTTACAATGTGACTATTGCATGTGTGTCCATTATGATGTTGCAATATACTTCTGTAACTCTGAGTTTCTCCTCTTTAAATGAACCATCAGATTGAAGCAGGTACTTTCTCAGACATGGCGTGTCCTGTTCTCGAAAGACTGGTCGACATCGAAGCACAAATTATCTTTAGGAATCTCCGTCGGGAGACGGTGATCAGACCCCGTTTTTCATCACAGACAATCATTTATCTCAACAATATTCTTAGCCCTTGTTTTGCTCGTCAAACACACCCTGGACATCCTCTCAGTTCTGAGCAAATTCTTTGTACAGCACTTCGCTTCTTTGCTAATGGCAGCTTTCTGTACAATATTGGTGATGCTCAACGTGTTTCTAAGGCAACCGTCTGTCGGTGTATCAGACAAATTACTCTTGCCCTTAAATGTTTTCTCTACACGTTTGTGGCATTTCCTGGTCACAGATGTAGTAGAATAATCAGGGAAGAAGTCCACAGAATTGCAGGTATTAAGTAATAACCTCATATATTTAGTAATATGTTTTGAGATTTGAAGCAATAAACAATTGTAGGTTGACTAAATACAGTTACGCTTTTTGCATTGTTACACCATACAAAACTAGAAACTGACTGTAGTACCTGTTCAAATTAAGTAGGCTTATGCCCTCTGTGTTAGGATTTCCAGGTGTGATTGGCTGCATAGATGGCACACATATTCCCATTAAGGCTCCTTCAGTAAATGAAGGA
>JAODJW010000007.1:25585731-25596452 GCA_026777045.1 Hyperopisus bebe | reverse complement strand
TTAAGGAGCTACGAGCCTTTAGCCCAAAGGTAAAACGTTTGTTCAGGGAGTGGGACAAGTTCTTAATTGATGATGATGGCATTCTCTATAGAACAAATACTGTTCATAGACAATTAGTCCTGCCAGTAAAGTACAAAGGACGAGTGTTAGAAGAGTTGCATAACAAGATGGGACACCAGGGCACGGACCGTACACTATCTTTGGTACGGGACCGCTTCTTCTGGCCATATATGCAATCTGACGTAGAGCACTATGTGACCAAGGCCTGCACTTGTCTAAAGCAGAAGAGACCCTGTCACGAAAGGGCCCCCTTGGTGAACATTGTAACGACACAACCCTTTGAGTTAGTAAGCATTGACTTTCTGCATCTTGAGCAATGCAAGGATGGATATGAGTACATTCTAGTGATAGTTGACCATTTCACCCGCTTTGCTCAAGCGTATGCCACTACAAGCAAATCTGGAAAAACTGCTGCAAATCTTATTTCAATGACTTTGCTTTAAAGTTTGGTTTCCCCTCCCGTATTCACCATGACCAAGGAGGAGAGTTTGAGAACCACTTGTTCAGTGAGTTGAAGCGACTAAGCGGAGTAGCTGGGTCCAGAACAACTCCCTATTACCCAATGGTGAATGGAAAAGTGGAGCGCATGAATAGGGCATTGTTGCAAATGCTTAAGACCCTGACTGAGGCACAGAAAACAAACTGGAAAGAGTCTTTGAATAAACTGATGTTTGCTTACAACTGCACACGTTGTGAAGTAACAGGCTATTCACCATTCTATATTTTGTATGGAAGGTCACCTAGATTGCCAGTTGAAATACTTTTTGGACTGAGCATACTGCCAGGTTCCAGTGAGCAGCGTAACTATGTGAAGCGATGGAAGCAACCCACATAGCAAAATTGGTATGGCCCGGATCTGGCCCACACTATGCGCTTGCGCCCGGCCCACATACCGCAATGAATGACAGCCCCTTGGTGGCCCAGATCTGGTTTGACAGAGGTGGCCCACACACGGGCCAGCACAAAGCCAGATGCAGACAAGTTGTTGGCCCTGTTCTGGCCCACACATGGGCCAGCACAAAGCCGGTTGCAGACATGCTGGTGGCCCTGTTCTGGCCCAGACCAGTTTCAGCTTGGGCACCAAATGTCAGCCTATGTGTACCTTAATCAAGTCATGTAATAACATGCCGTATTTGGCAAATGAAAAATGCCTCAACAAAGGTGATTCAGTTATACAAATATTTATTTTGAATTGAATAACTTATTATAATTAACAATATATAAAATAATATATTACATGGAAATCAATCAACAACATCAAATTCAAAGAACATTTAATTGTAAACTGAAACATTAACAATGCAAACACAGTTCAAACACTGAAATTTATAAAAAAAAAAAAAAAAAAAAAAGAAAGAAAAACAATTAGGTCAAATTTAACATTGCAAAAACACACTGGAGCAGTTTCACTTTCACAGATCCTTTTTCATTCTTTTACTTCGCCCGTTCCTGTCAGGCGCATTTTGCAGCCATTTAGTTATCCTCATCTCAACTTCTTGGTCTGTTGCATTGGAAGTGAGATGATTTCTTCGCACAGCCGCTGAAACACACACATGCAACTTTTCAAAATTTGGATATAGGCAAAAATTCATCAAGGCCTGCAGTATAAATCCAGCCATAGAAAATGCAAAGTGAAAGTGAGTGTATGAGGGATTCAATAAGTCTCAAGACAGACTTACCAATCACAACATCTTTAATTTGAAGGTGCTGGAAACCAATCTTCCCATTTATGCCCTTCATGTTGACATTATTTGCAAGAGTGTGAGTTAAGGTTGCACTCATGACTCTTTTCACACAATCCTTTACATTGGCCCCACCTTTAAAAGCGAGTGCATTTATCTGTGAATAGATATTTATTTGTTAGTTGATCAGCAGTACAACATACACCAACTCTTTCAAATGTATGAAATATACAGCCAAAAAACTGAACTGGACTGATAGTCTAAGCAGTATGAGAGCTATGCAATGGAAGCACAATATTTTTCATTTCTAAAGTAAAAAAAGGTTCATTCTTTTCAAATAATAACTGCTCCAAAGTAATAACGCATAGTCACGTGGTACTGTATCGTTTCGCGGAAGGATAAAAATGTTTAAATTTAAAACAAATATGCCAATAAAATGTTTCAAATTCATATTCATGTCCAGTTTTTTTTCCTTATGTGGCAGCTGGTACATTATCCGCTTCGCGTCGGGTCCTGATCACACTGTAGGGGCTTATTTCTGCAATAACTACCGGCTGCCTGTACATTATCCCTTACATGTACCACTGAGAAATGACTACAAACAGTAGTTTTTTCTCTTAATCACTCAAAATTGACATAACATTTTTTGAATGCCAATATAAAAGATAAAATGAATCTTCCATATGAGCCAGACTTTTCTTAATACTTGTCAGTTTTTTTATTTCAATTTATTCATTCTATTTGTTATGGGTTATTCTAGTGTTATGGGTTATTTTTACATTACATGGAAAAGCATTGTGAAACTATAATATTGATAATTATCAATATCGGTCAAGACAGGAAAAAATATCGTGATAACTTTTTTTGCCATATCGCCCAGCTCTAATGTCAGCTCAATCAAATTTCAGTATATACTCATTTTGTACTAATGAGTTTAGAGCTGCATTTATCTTTATTGTAGCTGATGTACATCATGCTCTAAAATACCCAAACATGGCATATCAGTCAGTTTTCACCAATCAGCTACAATAAAGAATAAATGCAGCTGTAAACTGAAGTATATACTGAACATTTCAACCTAATACCTTTTGTGGCTCTGTGATAACTGAATTCAAAAATCATGAATTGTAACAATTTTTGACGAGACTGAAATGACCCTGTATCTTCAAAAAATCATATTACGGGAAGCCTGACATTTTAAGCTGAAATTCTCAGAAATTACTCAACTGTGGTTGTACTACAGGCTCAAAACATTTCATCAAGTCCTGAAATGGTGTGGTTAACACCCCTGGTTGAGTTGACATGGAATGACCCACTTATTATTAGTTAAGAAAACGTATACTAATAATCCGCTTGAATATACTTATTTTTTGTTAGGGTACTTTGCTGGACTGCAGCTTGAAGACCAAAAGCCTACAGTATACAAAAAAGTACCACTTACAAAAAAAACCTCAAGGCAATGCAGACTGTCTGTGATTGTGAGAGCCCAACTTCATCTAATTTGACTTTTAAAGGGATCTATTAATTAAATAAAAATTTGAGTTATAATATTCCTACTCGGCTGAAGCAGCATCTTTCGAAAAGAATTTCATGCGGAAACAATGAAGGATCTTGTTCATTGCACAAAATCCTCTCGATTTGAAAGTCCCACCTTTTTATTTGAGTACTGATTGAAATTGATCGCTCATCCATGAACGGTGAGTCCGATATTGAATGTGCTCCATGCACAGACACTGATTAAGTGTGTGAGCTAATCCTTGTTTACATAAAACTAATTTGCTCCAAGCAGTTTCGAAAAACCGACATCCAGGATCATGCCAAATTGTCAACAATTAAATCCGACTAAACGAGTAATCCACATATGAAAAACACCCCCCAGGGCTAGCACCAGAAAACCATGACTCCTGAAGTTTACCTGACATTCTTACCAGTTGGTTTTTGAGGTCAGGACTATTTCTGAGCCGCTCTTCTAGGTTTTCTACTGACTGGCGATCAGCTAATGGCAGCAGATTTGGTTCAACACCCATGTCTTCTTCAGCTACAGATTTCAATCCCTGGACAGTTGCGAAAATAATTTTTATTTGGTCCATCATCATTTCTTGATTTGTGAGAATATTTCTCAGGAGTGCTAGGAAGAAAAAAGGTTTTGTGGAAAGGTAGTTAAACATCTGATCTTACAATAATGGATTCATCCAAAATCCTGTGATGACTATGAATACAATAAAATACTCACAAGTATGAAGACTGGTTTGGGGTCTCCCTAACAGTTCATGTGGCTCAGAAGAAATGGTCTCTGGCTGAGGCTGGGGGTGGCGCGGTCTCTCTGGCGGAAGCTGGGGGAGGCGCAGTCCCTCTGGTGGAAGCTGGTGGAGGCATGGTCACTCTGGTGGAAGCTGGGGGAGCTGCGGCCCTTCTGGCGGAAGCTGGGGGAGGCCCGGTCCCTCTGGCTGAGGCTGGGGGAGGCGCAGCCCCTCTGGTGGAAGCTGATGGAGGCACGGTCCCTCTGGCGGAAGCTGGGGGAGGCCCGGTCCCTCTGACGGAAGCTGATGGAGGCACGGTCCCTCTGACGGAAGCTGGGGGAGGCCCGGTCCCTCTGACGGAAGCTGGGGGAGGCCCGGTCCCTCTGGCGGAAGCTGGGGGAGGCACGGTCCCTCTGGCTGAGACTAGGGGAGGCATGGTCCCTCTGGCTGAGACTGGGGGAGGCACGGTCCCTCTGGCTGAGGCTGGGGGATGCACGGTCCCTCTGGTGGAAGCTGGGGGAGGCACGGTCGCTCTGGCTGAGACTAGGGGAGGCACGGTCCCTGTGGTGGAAGCTGGTGGAGGCACGATCCCTTTCGCGGAAGCTGGGGGAGACCCGGTCCCTCTGGCTGAAGCTGGGGGAGGCGCGGTCCTTCTGGCTGAGGCTGGGGGAGCGCGGTCCCTCTGGCGGAAGCTGGGGGAGGCGCGATCCTTCTGACTGAGGCTAGGGGAGGCACGGTCCCTCTGGCTGAGGCTGGTGGAGGCACGGTCCCTCTGGCTGAGATTAGGGGAGGCACGGTCCCTCTGGCTGAGATTAGGGGAGGCACGGTCTCTCTGGCCCATCTCAGGAGTATGGTGCACTCTGCAATGAAATAGCATGATTAGCATCAGATTTTATTTGTTTTGTATTTTGTATTGAATTCCTTTGTTGGTGATTTTCTAAGTGGAATAATTTCTTCAAAAAACAGGAATAAAAGATCAATGCAATACATTTTTTTAGATGAAATTAATAACTTCAAATTCAAATTAATAGTAAGGGTTTACCATGGTTTTCCTGCTGGTAACACAGCTTTCTTTCTAGTGTTATTCTCTTTGGGAACAAGGCCCAATGAATAAAGAATTTTTGGAGCACTAGGCAGTTCAGCTAGTCTGCAATGACATAGCAAACCAAATACTGGATCAACATTTTGCATACCAGTAGCAGACACTTAAACCCAAATAACCAATTCAAACTTCTTACTGCTTCCGTGGTTCAGGTTTTGAAAAGACACGTGGCACCTCAGCTTCATCTTCACCAGGGAAGTGAATGTTCTTAGGTCTAATTAAATACTTCATGTTATTAAAATTTTAAATGAACATAAATTCAGGCATATAAAAAATATAACATAACTTACATTCTTCTCGTTTTGGGTTTAATTGGAGAGTCTTCCCCAGCTGTCCCAAGGTCTGTGTGTTCAACCGCTTCTGGAAGTTTAGCCTTGCCTCACTGCAATCGTCTAGAAAAAAAAAAAAAAAAACAAGTACTTAATGGTTAATAAAAAAAATTAATGAAGCGTCGATTAAAAATATTGGTGTCGACAAATTATTAATGTTGACGTCCACTAGATGCGGCAGCTCTAAACAGAGCCAAAAGTGAGCAGCACCATTACTCAGTTGGTACATTTAAATTAGACAAAGTACAAAATATTCTCCTGCTTTGACATTGAAGTCATCCACTGGCTGCGACCAGTAAGATGTACTGAAATACTATTGAGTGGTATCGGTGCAAAGTATCGGCCCAATACCCGATAATGGTATCGGTGCAACCCTAGCTCAAACACAACTGGATACATTGCAATGTGACTCATACATTCTTTCCACAGAAATACTGTATTTACATGTGATTGTTTTTACTTATGCCTATATACACATTCACCAAAGACTAGTCTCAACATAGTACCAGAATCCACACAATTGTACTTACTTGATGTGAATATAACTCGGACCCTATATGGTTTCCATCCTGCTCCAGGGTTCTCCTGGCTTTTTGTTGCTTTTACAACATCCACTTTGTTTGGTGGCCACATGCATTGATTTCCGTTTATCCACTTCGATGACACCACTTCCACTTCATTTGTCTTATCAAAAATAACAATGTGATACATTGCCTGTGTAAAATATAAAGAGTTTTGGTCATTTTCATCTTACAGCAATTTATCTATAAAGAACTGGAGAGCGCAGGAGCAATATGAGAAGACACTAAAACACTATATCTGGTGCCAAAAGGTGCTACTACACTCTCAACAAGAGCAATAATTTATACACAACAGAACAATGCCATTCAAATTGGAGGGCAGGGTGAGGGTTTGTCAATTCAGAAATTCCTGTACAAACATTCATTTGAATGTATCAGGGGCACAACAACAAAGTCATCATAGTATGACAATCTGATGTACTTTTGAACACTTTCCTCCACCTGAAAGTACTTCACATTCTTAGACAGGTTAGAAACTTTGTATATTCCTAACTCTCTGGAATCAACTGGATATACAAAGAACGGTTCCTTGCATCTGTATTCTTTGCCTGCAATGTACTCTATTCCTCCATCAATAAAAAAAGTTTTTTACCAAAACCACTTCATTCCCAATTTTAATGCATGAATCTCTCCTTGAAGGTTTGACAATTATACCATCCATGGACAACACTTTGAATTGGTGTATGTCTCCACTAATAAACTGTGGCACTGGCCCATCTTCATGTTCCAATCTATATGCTTTATCTGTCTGGGAACAAATATCAGGACTAGAGTCGACAACATCCTTTTTCAGACAACCTGCGGATCACTTGAGTCAGGGCATTGCATGGCCCCCTAACCATTTTTTTAAGTTGCCCCAAGAAATTTTCATATGGAAAACCTGAAATGAGATCCAGATTGCTATGCAATTTGACATCCTCGCTAAGGTGCACAAGACCATGTATATTGTAAACTAAAAATTCTTGTCCATAAAGACAGCCAAAGTGTTCAACAAATGAAACCATTAAAGAGTTTGCAAAGTCATTCATTCTAAAACAATATTCAGAACTCACTAAAATGTACACACCAACAGACAAAAGCATAAAATTGTCATAGATCTGATGCTTCAAAACATCCTTCAGTACAACAGGACCAGTATACAACAAAAACTGGCGTAGTTCAGTTGCCTTCCATCTGTTTCTCTCAGCCAGTGTACGTGGCCTTCTAGCAAACTCTGATGGAATATAATGCTTTAAAGCAAGTAGTCTCGCTGAAACCAAAGAAGCCTGGCTAGATGACATACGACAACACAATGGGCCAGGAGGACCCAACCACAAATCAAGTAGACGCCTCATTACCCCCAAGCAAACCAAGTGCATGTAATCATGAGGGAAGGTGGCAACCATGCCAATATCAAGGTTGGAGAAAGGTGAGCATTCATGGTGGTGGTCCTCATCAGTGCCTTGTCTAAAACATCTGTCAGTTCTTCGCCTTGCACTGACCTCAGGGAATGTCATCCGGCTACCTATTCGAACACCACTTTGATGGCACTTGTCGCACCCATGGTATGCAGTATGCGATTTAACAGCTCTGATGAAGGCTCGGGCTGGGGCATCACACACAACAGAGCTGATATTCAAAATGAATGTCTTTCCCTCAAAAATAAATCCACTGCTGAGCATTTTTAATTCATTCACCAGATGTTGCAAATATTCTGACAAAGAATTAGGTTTAGAATTGCCACAAAAGAGGCCAATCACCACTGGGTTCTTACTGTACCCCTGCAACATGCCAAGTATTGGCCAAAACTGAGTACTAGTGCTCTTAAAAAGTGGAAGACCGTCAAAATTCAGCTGTAGTTTAAAGGTGTGTCTATCTGGCAGAACAGACCAAACATTATCCAGAATCCTACGAAAAGCATTCAATATTCCAAAATAGTGAAATATTCCACCTGCTAAAGTCTCAATTTTGTATGTTGTTTTTGTTCTGAGCAGTGTTCTTCCATCTTTGGGCAGAAAGGGATGGTGAAGTTTCAGGATGGAGAGCAGGGCTGATAAAGCCATCAGGGAAATGCTAAACTCAATGGCCCAGTCTGCCAGAGAAGCTTTTAAATCAGAAGTGCTTTCACCCCATGCATCTGTGTGATCCATGTCCATCTCATCAGAATCATCAAACCTATGTTCTGCTTCCATGGTCAGACTAAGTGCACTCTCTTCTTCACTATCAGTGTGCATTGCTTCACAGTCACCTGAAACCTCCATGTTTCTATCAAAATTCACATTATCCTGGTCATTTTCTAATGATTCCACAAGTTTTTGTACCTTTTTCAGTGCTCGTCTTCTCATATTACTCCGCTCATTGTAAGCCCAGTTCCCTTCCATGTCACTTACACCCCTGTTCTGCTTCAAGTGACAAATCTAAACACAGCCCTTCAAGAAAAAATTGAATTAATTATAATAATGCAATAATTGATTAATAATGATTCACTTTACAGTTGCCATATTTTTTTAAAAATATATCTATACCTAGCCAGATATACATTAGCAGCTAGTTGGGAATTCGCGTCAACTGCTACCAAGCCAGCGGGAACAGGGCGCAGTGTTGCCAACTCTTCAGTAAGTAAAGTAAAATCGCTATTGGCTGCAAGCTAAAAGTCGCTAAAAGACATATTCGCCTAAGGTGAATAAATGATGGCGCAAGCACGATTCATTGGACGCGCAGGAGTAGTGATGGGAAGTTCGGCTCAATTAACTGATTTGATTCTTTCGAACTGTCCGTTGTAATGAATCGATTCTAAAACTGATTCTATGATTCACTTTTTTTCGTCTTTTTTGTGCCTGACCATATGACTCAACGAATCATGGAATCGGATAATAAATCTGTGTCAAGGTAACGTTATTTGACTAAAAGATAGCGCTGGTGTTCAACAAAAATGTTCAGCTTGACTATTCACAATAAAAAAACAATATATAAAAAGCAGAAAGGGTGTCGATGCTGAATAATATATGTGTATATATAGTTCTTATTTTCTTTACTTAAGCCAAATTCATGTGCATGAGTATCAAGGACTACATCACAGTTAACAACTGCAATAAATTACCAGTACAACCACACATACACATACGATGAGCATGAGTAAACTTGCATACGTTGTTGTGTAAACGTCAAAGTAAATAAATATCTTAGTTTGTTCTTTGATGAAAGACATATAGTTTTATTATAGAGAAATGCAATAATTTACTGTTGTGATAAATGATGAAGAGCTGCGTTTATTTTATTCCTTTTAACAGCGTAACTGCACTTTGGGAGTAAACGCCGCAAGGGCTCTTGGGATCGGTTCGCGAACCGTTCATTTGAGTCACCGATTGAGTGTCTGAAAACCCCTTACGATTCGTTCATCGAGTTCAGCGAGTTAGAGACCAGGGGCCGGTTGCACAAAACACCTTAGGTTAAGATTTTCCTTTACCTAAGGAAACCTTTTAAGGGGTTCTGTGCAATACCCTTAAATAAATCCCTTAGCTAAGGAGAAATTAAACCTTAAGTTTTATACTTAAGGGGAAAACTTAAGGTGTTTTGTGCAACCGGCCCCTGGTGTTCTCGTCACCAGACGGAAGTCTACGAATGCAAAAGTGACGAACATAAGAATAAACCTATAAGTGATAAGACAAGCGTAGACGGAAGATGAATAATAAATCCAAAAGCGCGGGGATGCTTTTGGATGTTGAATAGCCAAAGATCAGTTTTAAAAACATTAATAATTTTAATAAACAGTTTTAAAAATCGATTCGTTCAGACTTACGAATCAACCCCTTCACTAAAAAAACCGAGTTAAAAAACGATTCGTTCGCGAAACAGCCATTACTACACAGGGAATGACTACTGCGCGAGGACTGTCCGCCTGTGAGTGCAGCACCCGCTGCTCATCGAGATAAGTAATACCGATACGCACTTTAATTCACGTCAGAGTCTCCCAAAGTATACAATAACACCAGAAAAAATCGCTATATTTGTGGCTAGAAAAAAGTTGCTAAATATATCGACAAAGTGGCTATGTTGGCGACACTGACAGGGAGTCAAGCTGCGCTGGTAGAGTTAGCGCAATACGTACGATGCCAAGTAGCAAACATGATGTTTGTTTTATTCTCGCTTTACGGACGAAGTGGGGAAAGATGTAACAGCCTACTGTAGTTACAGCTAAAAATACTAAATTATTTCTTAGTGAAAGATATTCTGTACAAATTAAAGAAATAAATTTGTAAGCTCACCTTCACTTGCCTCTTCCCTTGAAATGGCATCGCTCGAAACGCTTGTCCGTTATTCCTCTTCGCGCTCTTTGCAACAGAATGTGGCTAGAGCCAATGAGAGCATAGTAAACGGAGTCACATGTTGACGGATGGCCAAAACCAACCAACCAATCAATCTTGTCCTTTACACTTGATTGGTTGGAAGGCAGGCATCGGTGGGCAAGCCTTGATAAGTGAGAGATTTAATTTCGCAACGCACAAACGTTGAGCCGTAACTCCATAATATCCTCCTGAGACCCAAGCAAAAAAGTGTCCTTCAATTATAGGTTATCTGTCTTTGGAGGATATAAGACATCTTGCAATTTAGATTTTTTCAAATTTATTTTTATTTCACAGCATGTCCTCTTTAGTGTACAACAGGAATAATTATGTTTCCTTACATCAGTGAAAAGATAGATGCAAAAACAACATGTCCACTACAATGGACATAAATGAATGGGTGGG
>JAODJW010000007.1:25550846-25578885 GCA_026777045.1 Hyperopisus bebe | reverse complement strand
TTACTTTTGCGTCACATTTCACTGAAATATTTGGTGTGAAAGAGAGACTATGCGAGAGAACAGTACTTGAGACTCGTAGCGGCAGATTCGAGCAGTTGCAATTACTGACTTGTGTTTCCACTAGAAAAATGTCCAAGAAAAAAATATAGTTGCGAGACAATGTTCTACATATATACAGCTCTCATTGTTCAAATTCACGACTAATATGCCAGTGTGTCACTTTTGTCCATAAGTTCACATTTTTGGGTTAAGGGTTATGCAAATGTGTTTTACACCATATTTACTGCAGCAAGTGTAGCTGGAGGTCTTTCTTTTACGAATTTTAAGCTATATGTAAGGATAGTGACTGAAAAGAAGCACCCCTTACATCTTTTATTTTATTGTAACATTACAGTTCATGTCATCTCTTGTGCATTGTTTCTTTGGCACATCTTACGTTTTATGTTTTGATTTATTTTCACATGTCTGTGCTCCAGTTTCTTGCACACAGGCAACAGCTGAGTATTTTTTAGGTAGACGTTAAGAAGGTGTTGTTACCAATATTTGCCACAAGATGGAGTCTACCCTTTAGTGCAGGGGTGCCCAATCTTATCCGCAAAGGGCCGTGTGCATGCGGGTTTTCGCTGCAACTCCCTAATTAGATGGAATGATTGGCTGATGAGTCCTCACACCTGGGTTTGAACAGCTGACTTACAGGTTATCCCAAAAACCTGCATACACACCAGGCCTTTGCAGATAAGATTGCGCACCCCTGCTTTAGTGAGCACCTCTGTCAACAGTGTAACTGCAGCAGACACACATTGTAATGTAGCGCTGAGACGAGATGCAAGACAAAGACGTGCTAACAACAATGTACCACTATGCCTGTATCTCTACAGGTAACGAGGCATAATATTGAGTGAACATGTGTGGCATAGGACAGAGGGTCATGTGCGAAGGGGAAAAGTTGGCTTTTTAGCCCCAATAAATGTGTTTGGTGTGAGTTAAAGTTGTTGTTGTTAGCCGCACTGGCCTAGCAGCTAAACGAACCTCTGGCCATTAGTATTGAGACCCTGTGGCTACACGTTTGAGTAGTCTTTGTTTAAATTGCCATGCATATATTGATGAAAGTGTCACATTAGAGTACTGGAGTAACATTAATGTTTTATTTTGTATAGTTATGTTTTGTGCCAAAGTGAAACTATTGTTTTAAGATTTATACAGTCATGTACAGACATTGTAATGTAGCGCTGAGATGATGCAAGACAGAGACGTGCTAACAATGTACCACTATGCTTGTATGTTTGCAGTAAAAGAACAAAATAACAAAATATAAAGCTCACCTTTCAAGTGTGCTACATATATGCCCAGTCTTTTGTTTTACATTCTTTATCTAAATGGATTAGTTCAGGTGCCGGAGTGTCACGGAGGGCTATCGAAGAATCAATATTGCTCACCTTCAACAGCTGCATAAAGACAATTACAAAATCATCCTACAACCACCTTGAAATCATAGCAAAAAAGGATTTCTGTTGAAACAAGATAAAATAAATGCATTAACTAGCTTTTCTGTAACAGGCTAGGCTATTATAAGGGTGTCTTCACAGATCTTGGTAAAAAATCAATCCGACAGCTGCAACTCATCCAGAATGTTGCCGCCAGAGTCCTCACTAAAACCAAGAAAGTAGAGAGTAGAAATATCACACCAGTCCTTAAATCACTTCACTGGCATCCTGTGCATTATAGGATTGATTTCAAAATATTATTACTTGTGTTTAGCCAGCAGGTGTTGCTGGTCATTGCACTTTTCCACTCCCTCTCTTATAGCCCTTCAGCCATAGTGTACTCTCCCCACTCCCCAAACCACTTCATAGCTCAGTGGGTTGAGCATGTTGCTCTGAGACTTCTAACCCTCTGATCATGGGTTTGAGGCTGGCCAATGGCCAGTAGGGCTGGGTGATTTCATATTGATATTATATTGCGCAATAATCACCAGGGCTGCAGATGATGGGTGAAACATTTGGCCAGATGCTAGTTTTTCGGTGCTATATGGACATTTATTTATGCCCACAATTTACTAAGCAGATTAGTAGTACACCTGAAATATTAATGAGGCATTTTATGACACCCAAAATTTAGTAATCTGTATAAACTGTGGTTAGTATTTTCTAGTTTCAGTGTTTGTAGAATTCCCTGATTCTGTTTTGGTTAATTGTTCCACCTGCTGGTCATTGTCCTCTCCTTTAGTGATTGGTTAATTTGATTATGAGTTACCTGTCCTTTGTTTGCCCTGGTTTTTGTTTGTGTATTTAAGTGCCCTCTTTCTGTTCATTAGTCAGTTATTGTGTTTAGTTTCTGCATGTTTGCTGCTCTGTTCTGTTGCTCAGTCCTGTTTACTGTGTTGCTCAGTTCCCCGGTGTATTTGCTCTGTGGTTTCTTTTGGGTTTATTTCCCTCATTTTTTTTCTGACCTCTTGCGGTCCCTTTATTTTATGCATTCCCCACCATTGTTAGTCCGCTTAATAAATCCCCTTTGTCTCGAAGGCATCAGTGGATTGTCACCTTTTTCACACTTGCGCCATACCGCGCTGTGACAGTTTGCTCCCTAATTGGTTGCGTATTGAATTTCTTCCCAGTCCTGTGTTTCCCAGCTCTGTCATTGACATTGTTCCTTGGTGTTACATATGTCTTGTCTTCCTTCATTACCCTCGTTTTGATCCCCCGAGATCTTGTTTTCAGATTTGTACTTTTGAGTTTAATAAGACCCATTTTGTTTATCACATTTGCTCCTGTGTCCTTCTCAAAACAAATTATTATTATGGTAGTTTGTAAGTGATTCAAACTTTCTTCCATCCAGTTTTACAACATGTCACAGAATTATTGATTTACATCCTCTATTGCACCTCATAATTGATCTGACTATCACTGGCATCTTGCAAGTTACAAAATAGGTACAGTAAAACCTCGGATTGTGAGCATAATTTGTTCTGGAAACGTGCTCGTAATTCAAAGCACTCGTATATCAAAGCAAATTTTCCCATTAGTAATAATGGAAACTCAGATGATTCGTTCCACAACCCAAAAATATTCATATAAAAATGATTAATACAAAATATAAAGTAAAAATACATAAAACAAATGAACCTGCAATTTACCTTTGAAAAGAATCGTGGATGGTGTGAGGGAGACGAGAGAGGAGAAGAGGAGGGTTATTTTTTAGGACGACTTTCACTACATCTAATGGAATCACTGATATCTGTCAGCTCACTGGAATCTTTTTCTTTTTGTGCAACTTTAACAAGGAACCTATCCAATGACAGCCGCTTTTGCCTCCTTTTCGAATTCGCGGTAATGTGGACATTGCATTGTCGTTAAACAGATTCATCACTCGAACTGCTATGCCGTTATTTGGGTGGTGCTTTAATTTCTACTATATTTTGACTATACGAGTGAGGGACACCGACTGAGACCGAGCATGGGAAACGATTACCCACAATCCTGCAGCGAGAGAGAGAGAAGAACCATCGGCTCAGTTGTGATTACGTGACACTAGGCAGACAAAGCGTATACATAATACTCGTATTGCAAGAGCTCACTCTTTTATCAAGTTAAAATTTATTTAAAAATTTTGCTCGTCTTGCAGTCAAGCAGTCTGAGGTTTGACTGTATTTTGATTCTTGATTAAAAAAAAAAGTTTAGCAACCATGGGATAAGATAATGCTGTTCATGCCTATTATGTAGAAATGGAATTAATTCCTCAACAAAAAGATTTATTTAAGATAAGAGCTTTTTAGTCAGACTGAAAGAAAAACCTCAGTGTTTGTTATGAATTTACATTTATTAGTTTACAGAATAAGAGGAAAAAAACATAGAAGCCATTCTTAAATTTTCCTCACTCTCGCTCCCATAAATGTACAACATATTTAAATATAAAGAAATTACACCTAAAAACAGCCAGGATATGTTACAAATATGCTGATACATAATTGTATTAGTTTCATGATCCATTAGGAAGAAGCAGGCTGAGTTGTTTTTGCAATACCCATAAAGATATACCTACTGCTTTCAAAGTAGAGTTTCAGAATGACACCCAGAACAGTGTTGGAGTGAATTATACACTCGTGATGTCATGAAATTTAATGGCTACCCTATAAAACCTATGAACAACAAGTGAAGCACGACAAGCAAATGTTGTAAAGGTTATCCTAACCCAAAAGAAATTTTCTAAAGGTAGTATACGTTAATAGTGCAAAAAACTTATATCTGTCTTGTGTGTGAAGCTTCTGTCCTTGAAGATCACAAGTAATATTTAATTGATAATTACTACATCCAGCACATATCAGAATATTCACAAGCCCAAGTAACATGATTCCATAGTTAAAGAACATTCTGACATAAAGACTGTATAGAACAAAGTCGCATAATGTATTGCAACAACAGCATGAGGCAGCTGGTGACCAGTTAATTATAATGACATGGCAGCTTTGTATCCTTCTTTTGAAATCTCATTTTATGAACTGAGAAAATAATGCTCTAAAACAACAAAATGTAATCCAACAGCATTTCCCCATGCAAATCATTAAAATGCAGATCAGCTACAATATGTACACAAAGTGCAAGTAGGCACTTTAATGAAATGCATTCAAAACATGAAATAAAAATGTATTTTTATGTCCTGCTCTTATAACTATAAAATGATGCAGATAATTAGTTTAGTGTTCATTTCCCTTTGGAGATACCCTGATATATGATTATCATTCTAACCTTTCTGCTGATTATTATAATAGTACAACCAAAAAACAAAGGCCTCACTGAATGGCGGGATACAGTTCATCTGTCCTGTGATCAGCTGCGAACTAGTTGCAATTAATTATGTAGTTAATATATTTTATATTATCCATATCATGCAATTGAACCAGTTACAAATATCCAACACAATTGAACAGTGCAGAACAAACAGCATTAATGGCATTGGCAACCTTTCTGGAGGGTACCATGGAAAGAGACAACTTGCTTTTTTTGCATTTGTTGTTATCAGTATTGTCATGAACACTGGCTGTACAGCTTGCAGTTAAAAGCAAAATAGTAACAGTAAATTAACAACAGTAAAACTAAATAAAATGCCGACATAGGTCACATGCATGTAAGGAAGGGCTCAAACAATATTTTATTTTCCATTTTTGGCTCATTGAAAGATCGAAATCTTAATGCATGATGAATGATCAAATATGCCATATTTTGGAAATATAATGTATAATTTGCATTAGAAAATACCAGTTTGTGATGTTTGCATGACAACTCTCCTTCTCCACTTCTAGAAGAAGGCTGATTTTGCGCGATGATAGTTGGAGTTAATCCTTGTGAGTATAGCATTAAACAACCCAGAACAACTCTTTTCACCTTTAATACTGCTGATGGCGTTTGAAATGCTTTCTGTGCTTGGTTTTTGCTTGTTTGTTTCTATGTGTGTGAATTATGTTACGTTACCAAATGTCCCCCACAATGTAATAAAAACCTGTTTCTCAGGTTAGAATTTTCCCCATAGAAATAAGTGGAGAGTCCCCACAAATATATAATTACAAACATGTGTGTGTTGGTGTATGTTTGCCATTTTGCATTTTATTTATTGGTTAGTCTTCTCAACACTGCAAGTCATAAAAGAGACTTCAAAACATTTAAAAAGTTGAGAAATAGAAGAGAAAATCTGTCCTTCATTTAAGATACACTCTAAAGCAATACCTTTAATTCAAAAATGGGTCACAGTGAAATGAAAGAAGTCCCCAAATTGTGTAATTTCAGTGTTCATTGCCCTTAAATGTGCAATTTAATAATGCTATATTTAGAGAAACTAGATATAGTACATATATGTTCTATACATTGTAATTCTACAGTATTCCACTCACAAATTATTAAATTTTTCATACAGATTTGTCGATATGAGGTCTTGTTTTTTTGTCCCGGTCATCCATCATACAGTGGGTGGTTATCTAAAGTATTGAGATGACAGTTCTGAGAGTTCTGAGAGTTGTGAGATGACAAAATGGCTCTCATCCATGTGCATGACAAAACACAACATTCAAACCCTAACAGTAAAATCTGGAAAACAAGTTAGAATTTCCTCAAAGCAATCTAATGATGGGGATGCACAGTCATCAGACACACTGTACTTTAACTTGCAGAAAGATTAAGACTTCAGTTGGCGTCTGGTTAGATTTCACCGTGCTTGATCTCTACCCTCTCATTTTGCTGCTACATCTTCAACCAGGGTCCACGTTTAGGTTGATGGGAGGAAAAGGCTCTCCAGCACAGCAGAAGGCATCTCCAGATGGGGTTTGCTATTACAGCAGCACCAGACTATCACCACCATGTGTCTGGGCATTTTCATCACAGACGTGTTTGCGAGCATGGACAATTCAAATATTCAACATTCAATTCACAGGAGTCGAACGCAGGAATGCTTGGGTTGCACTTGTTGCTATCTACAGCATTCTAAGCCTACACAGTAACAGCCACATTAGTATTTTATCTGGCAAACAATTAGTTTGTTATTTATTAAGATCAAATTAATTAAAAACTAAGAGCTGATTAGTTATTATCACGAAAAATAATCGCTACCACCTAAAAACTAGTTCTATTTAATTTTAGTTGTTATTGATCTTATGGTTTTATTTCACCAGTTGTGGAAGCTTGGTGCTATGAATCACATTGCCAGGGTCCCTCCCCAACAACTGTGTACTCCTCAATTCAGTCATTTGTGGCCAAGGTTACCTGCAAGCAATTATCAACAACATCTAACTGTAGGACCAAACATGGTAAAGTGCATGTCTTTACTGATCTAGCTCTTGAAACTGAAAAAAAAACTCATATAAAAGGAGAGACAGAGAGAGTAAGAGAAACTTACTAACTTACTATTATCTTCATAGATATTTAAAAAAAATTAATTGGACGATGAAACCAAGCATGAAGCAAGCAATGGAACACACGCATAACAGCAAGTACATTGAAAATAATAGAATATCCATTGAAAGATTACTTTGCATGAAATTTTGATTTTGTAAGATTTTTTACAAGAGCATATATATGATACATATATATTTATAAATAATTAATAAGTATACCATGAGGTAAAATCAGGAAGATTTCATGAAATAGCAGCCATTATGTCTTCCACGGTCAATTACATTAGGTTGTATGGAAGATTGAACATGATTTTTCTGGAAGTTATATTTTGGGCAATAGAAAAAGACTGAAATGATAATATTTATTAGATATAATCCAGTAAATTACACCGAGGAGGCAGAAAGTTATTTTACATTTTACCATACCTTTTGACTAATTTCAACTCAGATGAGAAAAGGCTGTTGGAAAGTGCTTACCTTATATTTTGTTTCCTGAATAAGATACATATAAAAGTTTAAAGAGCTGCAATACTGAAATTGTAAAGCATTGGCTTTTTTCTTATACAAGAGTACATTTCCTTAGAAATAATAAATATTGTATATATTTATAAATAGAATACAATGTATTATACAATGTTAAAGAATGAGCTGATAAGCAATGTATTATCCTATTCATGAAAAAAAAGTTTATTAGAAGTTTAGGCCTAATTCATACTACTGAAAAGAAATTAAACTCTCCTATTCACATAAATGAAGATGGGGTCACTTGGGGGACTGGTCTGAGTTGTTTACCTGTTATATTAGGCAAATTCAAAATAATTAAACAAAAAGACAGCCGAAATGTAAAAGAGGTTGTGGCCCTTCATTATCGTTTAATCTCTTTTTTGGTATTTGTACTGATTTTTTTCCATAAAAGCAATTATTAGTAAATTCATGGATAAGGGATGTCCCATGCTATTTTTGCCATTTATTCATACATATGGAAACAGTTTTGAGTCACACAGTGTTTTTGTGATGTGAAGATTCACAATGTGTTATTAAAAAGTAATTTTTAATAATTCTTGAAAACTGCCATAGAAAAAATATACTAATAAAGATTTATTCTCCTGAGATTTTCAGTAAATATACACCATCATTATATATGGGTAGCACAAACACCACTATTCCATTTAAATACCTAACAAATAAATAAATAAATAAATAAATAAATAAATGCATTCATTTAATAAATATACATATATACATTTAACATTTTTAGTAAATGTAAATTCATATATACAAGTAGACAACACGAAAATGCAGATCACAAATATGGCTATATACATGTCTCTATATCTGTAAGTGTAAAATCTACCTTGCATTCATCTACTCGAACTGAGTTGTGACCAGCATAAATGCACTGGTTGGAGCTGTTTTCACGATGGTTCTTGATGTCGTCATAATAGGATTGGGTTTTGACCATTTCAATGTCATCTGACTGCACATGGTGGGCATCCAAGGTGTCCAGCTCTGCTTTGGAGAGGTGGTACACGATGCCCGCCCCATAGGAATCACCCACCACGTTGACTGATGTTCGAAACCGATCACTGTCATAGAAGGCAGATTTGAAGACAAAAAGAAAAACACATATATATATATAACATTAGATTAATACAATGGAATAATACATTTTAATCAATGACAGTAGCAACACAATAACAGTGTTTTTTCAGCAGGTGAAGTGCAAGTACTCACAGAAGCCAATCAACAGCCACGAGCAGACTGATGTCCTGAGTAGGGAGGCCCACAGCAGTCAAGATAAGAAGCATAGTCACAAGTCCAGCACTGGGAATACTCGCTGCCCCTATGCTGGCCAGGGTGGCAGTCAGACTGGGTACAGAAGTATGGAGTTAGAGACTATGTATGGAGAAGTATGGAATTAGAGTACTATGATTTAAAGGACTTGTATCTGTTGGTTATCCAGTGCTATTGGTTATATGAACTCCTAATTCATATTAATACAACAGCCAGTTCAATTTTTTTGAAGTCTTGAGTTGTGTCAAATCTTTTCTTGAGGATTTTCTGAAACCCACCTGACAGTGACAATCTGACCCCCATCAAGGACTATCCCATTCATTTGGGCGATGAAAATGGCTGCCACAGCCTCATAGAGAGCTGTCCCATCCATGTTGATGGTTGCGCCAACGGGGAGCACGAACCGCGTCACCCTCTTATCGATGCCGAGGTTGTCCTCGAGGCACCGGAAAGTGACAGGCAGTGTACCAGCGCTGGGAGGCAAATACATATTCGATTGTATCAAGATAAATGTCATAGCATGTGTAACTCACTGGCAACCTTCTGTAACTCAGTTTAGTAACAATGCATTGTTAAGGAACATTTTGTTGATATCAGATCACCCAATCATTCTATACTCTAAATATGTGTATATCTGATGAGCATTTATGCATGTTTTTTGTGGTACATGGGGGACATCTGTCATAAGTAAAATAGAAATGTAGTTCATTAGAAGAATAAGCAGCATGTGTCTTTATTGAGGAAAAAATACTAAAAAGTTCTAATGCCAACACCAGAATATTGTTTTGCATAAAACAAAGTAGCAGCATCTGTTTGTACTTGACAGAATGTTCTCTGGTGATGAGAAAATTAGCCATTTGGTGGTGAGATTCCTGCTAATAACTGAAGATGTGGTACACCTAGGGTTGCAAAGGGGCAGAAAATTTTGGGAATCTTTCCAGAAACTTTCCGTTCCATGAGAAGTTAAGCTGAGGAATTTTGGAAATATTCCAGTTGAAAACTTTCTTGGGGAAATAACGGAAATATATGGGAATTAACGAGAAAATTCCCAGAATTTTGTAACCCTACGTACACCTGACAAGTAGCCCATGGAGGCTTTTATCTAGTGGAAAGAACCTCTTATACCTAGATGCTGTTCCCAAGGCTGTGATCCAAGCCTGGAAGATGCCCATGAAGAAGGTGAAAGGGTTTTTTCGGACAATGGTGAAATAAATGAGGGGCAGGAAGATAGCACCATGGATAATCAGGCCCACAATGACTGTGACCATGTACATTCCCAGCTGACGTGCCACCACTTCCAGGTCCTTGATAGAAATGATCTTCCCACAAATCAGACATGCGATACCGAAAGGGGAATACCTATAAGAAGAAGCACTGGTTTTGAGTTCACAATTATGGAAATGCAGTAGACATCTCTAGGAGTCCAGGGACCTCATTTCTAAAGTCTTCTTAAACAGAGATTTGATTTTATATTGTCATTACGGTCAAATCCTTGGCAAAGCCGAGATTCATAAAAACAGTCATTGACATTGAAAAGTACAATTAGACCCACATCAGGTTCAAGCTCGGCATGCAATTTTCCTTGTGGAAATGTTAGGGTAGTGCAGGGAGTGAGAAATTTAAGAGCATCAACATCTGTTGCTTAATTGAATCTGAATAATAATAATAATTAATTGCAGAGAGCTATGCTATTAGAACTTTGTGGCCAGTTGGCCCTGATTTTACAAAGTATGGATGTCACTAAATTTGGTACTAAGTCAATGGAAAAATTCTGAAGATATGTTTTCAACAGTACTGTAAGTACCAAGGATGCAATTCTTCTGGACTGGACAGGAGCGGCATACATGCCTACAAGTGTTCTAGTCCCCCTCTGAAATGCCCCCCCAATAAAATATTAAAAAATAGGACATATCTTAACTTGGTCTAGTTCACATCCTGACAATGTTAAAAAATCACAAATCAAATTCTAAAATGTAACGTATATGGATAAAAAATACTTTTACTGTAAAGTTGTTTCCATAGTTCAATACATTTGTTTTTAAGCTTGTTACGATTGGTGATGCGATCGATTTGTTGCCTTTCATTTTCCCCCGGCCCATCTTGAAAACTGTAAATGGATGTATAAATAAATGCCTTGCCTATGTTTAATTGTTCTGTTTTGTTCTGCTTCCATTTCTTGCTTAATATCTTAAATCTTGAATTGGGTTTTTTAGAATCGTGGAATTTCACTGGTATTGGTATTGACTACTGAATTACAGTATAATAGTAACACTACTGGAAAGGCACCCAAACAGCATCTCTACAAGCATTTACACCTCCACGAACAGAGCCGCAGTTTCATCCTTGTTAACAGCTTTGGTTCGAGCTCATTTATATGGTTATGATATTCCTTATGCATTTTCGATTTATACATTGCACATCTGGGAGAGTGGCATATTTTCCTCAGAATCTCACTTAAGCACTTTTCATGAATGATCTTACACTAAATATAGGATGGTTCCTACTCAACTTTTTTATAAATGAGGCCCCAGATTTCAATTGTTTCACTGAGCACAGCGGGATCAAGATATATGAGGGTGAAGAATATAAGCTATATAGAAAATATATATAGAGTATAAACCTGTACTGTATGGTTTCAAACCGCTTCAGCTATGGCCTTTGGGAAAAATCACTTACCACATGATCATAATGACAAGTCTCATTACAATTTCATTCAGAATATTGAAGAAGTCAATCATCAACCTCGCCTTTTCTCCCATCTTTCCCATGCAGATACCAAAGGCGATGAAAAAGCCAATGAGGCCTGAAAACCAAGCAACACAAAACAACCAACTTTAATTAATTAAAACATTTTTTTAATAGTTGTTCATAAAAATGTGAAATTTCATTTTATGACTTATGAGAATGTGTTAAATCCACAAGGAAACCAATACTTTTTCTTACATGCACCCACCATAAAAGTTCTCCTACCCTTATACGACTTTAAAATAATAACAATAGGACTATAAAATGCAACAGAGGCCTGACTGAGTACCTAACACATTCATTCCACTTTTGAACTGCAAGGATTTTTTAATAACATAAACAGGTTCTGGTGGGGCCATGGTGCTGTTCAGGAGGAAGTCGCCCAAGGTAACGTTCCCCTCCTCTATAAAATCAGGAACCTGCTCCACTTTCTTTGTGACAGTTTGGATCTGTAGGGAAAGTAGATTTGATTTTTTTTGTTCCAATAAATACAAAACATATGGTTTTAGCAAAAATAAAACCTAAATTCTTCCCCATATGCTCTCGTGGCTATTCTTATAAAGAGAGGTGACTTACCTGCTGGAAACAGGCCTGAACCAGATTCTCAGGGAAAAGGTTCCTAATCAGGTCAAAAAAGGCATCCAAACTGGACACCTCATCATTCTTGTCTCCTTCCCCAAGCCGGGCTCTTAGCTTTGGGTTTCCCGGATGTATGATCAAAACCAAGATAACGCCAAGTACAGCCGCAATGATAGTGGTGGACATGTAGTACACCATCGCCCTGGTACCCAGACGCCCACTGGACTTTGCATCCAATCCTGCCAGACCTTCAGAAAAGTACAACACATTTTGTAGAATAACATGATATGTGGCCATTCTACCTCTATTATACACTATCAAAAGAGGGTGTCAGTGATATTTCAGTGGCATTTCTTGTCTTGACTAGAAGTTCAAGCATGTAGCTGAATAGAATATCGCAGATTTACAGTATGAAAATTCTGCACTAGAATTGTTACTGCTTATTAAATTATCACAAAGCAAATATCATATTATAAATAATGTAGTATGGTCATCAAAATAAAATAAGAACTGGGATTCTGAGCTCTTACAAGGTCTCACTAAGGTATAAGGAGGTTTCTATTTTCCGAATTTGGTTGTTATTGAGGATGACGAACCTGTGATTAAGCTAGAAATGATAAGTGGCAGGATAAGCATTTTCAGCATCCTCATAAGGATGTCCCCAGGGAAGGCGATGACCATGATGACATCAGGTGGCAGGGGTGAAATGTAACGCAGGAGCATCCCTGCCACAGACCCAAGAATCACACCTACAGTACAGAGAGACCATTAATGACCAATGATCCACTCTCAACTCCAGAGTCAATTAGCAAATACCAATTATTAAATAAATCCTATGCAACTGATTACCGTATTGTATTACCATATCTAATTTTTTGATTATTAATATTTAAATATAATTATTTCAGAAGGTCTTAGAAAATATTAATTGTACTGCACAACACATACTCTGACATCAGGAATAGGAAGTGTGCTACACTGACCGAGTATAGTAAGCGTAAGCAGCATGTTCTTGCACATCTTCTGGCAGATGCCCTTGCTCATAGGTTTAGAGGGCGGGTCTACAGGCTCCAAGTGACTCTCGTGCATCCTTACTTCTACTTGTTTAGGCATTGTGTTGGTACTGGTAAGAGGAGAGACAGAACAAAGGGCGACTTCAGGTTAATAGTAGATTTATACTATTACATCCAGATAAGGTTTTACTATTTTTAGGGATGGAAATTTAGTGAAATGTTTTAGGTTAGACAACTTGAGGCTTCAACAGCTGTACACTTCGTAGAGCATTCCGAGGTGTCCTGCTTACCTCCTTGCTGGCTCTTTATGTATAATTTAAAGTTTCTAGTATTGACAAGTGTCAATATTTATTATAATTAAACAAAAAAACGTGCAAATATATTTTCGTAATGACTAGGAGTGTAACGGTACATATATTCATACTGAAATTTTTCGGTATGGATCTTTCGGCTTGGTACGCATACGTTTGTTTGTTTGTATGTTTCCCCGGAACAACATTTGGAAAGGGGTGGATGAAACCAAGTTACTACACATGCCTCCGTACGTCCTAATGTGAAGCCGGAAGTTGTTAATGTGAACACAAGTACAGCGCAGGTATTTTCTTAAAATGCTGCACCATAATGTATTTCATGAGACAGTATTTGTGTTGCATAGTTGAAGCAATACAGTACAAATCAGGTACAGTTAATTTTCTAAATGTGCACCTAAATGGATATTTCTTTTTTATTTACTTGAGAGAATATTTATTTTGATTTACTTTTAAGTAAATGTTAGTTTTTTATCAGTAGGTTGCAGCAGTATTGACAGACTTTTTATTTAAAGAAGACAGCCAATCTTTGTTCAGTAAACCACTGTTTAATAAAGAAAAAAATAAGCAATTTGTGTTTTCTTTTACCTCTGTACCATAAATGTACCAAACTGAGGTACGTACAAAATCGTGATTTTTGTGTACCGTTACATCCCTAATAATGACAGTCATAATACTGATGAGGACTACTTATCCAACATACGGAAAGGATTTCAAATGCCAATTATAACAATTAATGGCCCTGTTGTGACTGACATGCCCTGTAAAGCATAATTTTTACATATTGAATTTATTGCAGGCAGCCAGTAGCTAAATATCACTTAGAAGTCATATTTTTGATCTTCTGACTTGTCTTTGCCTACGACCCGTTTTCAACTGACAGGTTCAGCTCGGAATAAACACAATGTGCTCTCATGGTAAAAAAAGGGGGCAAGTCAGGAGAACATGAGACAGGTGGGATGGCAGGTGGGATAAACAGGGCCGAGAAGTCTTGAGAAATTATAAAACCATACAAAACAGACCATATAAAATGCACCTTTATCCATTCTGTTATTTCTCTTTCACAACACATACTGGCATAGTTTATGATACACTCAGAGTTCTTGTCATTTTATTCAAAGCAGGGCAGGACTACATGTCAAAATAACATTTGATGATGTCAGTGTTTTCTAGGCAGCCTTACCTATCATATTTTTAAAAATTGGTATGAGGAGCATTCACTCAAAAACATATAGAATGTAATGTTACCACATACAATTTTTTACTATTTTTACAAAGAAAAGGATATTGCTATACATGATTAAAATATACACTGCCCGCCCAAAAAGAAAGTTGCCATTTGAATTTTTCGTTAAACCGCCTTTAGCATTGATTATGGCACACATTTGTCATGGCATTGTTTCCACTGGGTTACGCAACATCTCCTTTATTTTTATCCAGATTTACATTCATTTCTCAAGATCCTGTATTGACAAGTGAGTTGAACCACAACTTTGTGGTGACCAAGTCATATGTGAAAATGATTCCTCCCCGAAACACTCTTTGACAATTTGAACCCAATGGGGGGCAGCGTGTGGCTCAGTGGGCTAAGCCTGTGTGTCTGTATTCACAAGGTCACCAATTCAAATCCAACCTCAGCATGTCTGCGGGTCCTTGAGCAAGGCCCTTAACCCCCAGCTCCCTGGGCGCCCCAACAGGTAGCTGCCCTTCCCAGACAGCTTGCTCTACAAAGAGCAAGTTGAGGAAGGCATGAAAAGAATTTCCCCATGAGGGACAATAAAGGATTGATTATTATTATTATGAATCTTGGCATTCTTGTCCTGGAATATGCCCATGCCAACAGGGAACAAAAAATCCACTCATGATGGATGTAGGTGTAACCTGGCCATTCAGTAGATTCAGGTACTCAGCTGACTTCACTTTATTGTGTTAATAAAGTGAATGTTAACTTTGTTATGTAATATCATAATTGTATTATTACAGGTTAACATATGGGTAATGTTGAGATATTGCCAAATCAAGAAAAACTGTCAATAGTGAAAGTATTAATGATACATTGTTGTCTGCACACCTATATATAGCACCAGTCAAAAGTTTGGACATGCCAAGTCAGCTACAAAGGAGAGTAATAGTGTCGCATTACATGATTTGGCCACCTGACCTAAACACAGTAGAAATGGCTTTGACCAGAGAATGAAGGAAAAGTGGGCAATGAGTGCCCAGCATATGTGGGACCTCCTACAGGACAGCTGGGAAAGCATCCAGGAGGCCACCTCATGAAATTGGCATAGAGGAAACGGTAGGGTCAGCCAGTCCTGGATGAATTGGGGTTAAGTGCCTTGATCAAGAGCCAAATCATGGGATGACTCCGTAGACCATGGGATTTGAACCAGCAACCTTCTCACAGAGCTGCCTCCCCATATAATTTTTTTTTTGGTAAATACAGTGATGGCTTTATAATTATTCTAAAACGCAGAGAACAGTTCAAATAAATCTTTTCTGGGTAGGCCTTTCCAAGCGTTTGATTGGCACTGCACACGCATAAAGAATGCCCTTCACAATTATTGCCACCCCTTGTAAAGGGGTGAGAAAAAATCCACCTTTTGGTGAAGTAGCTTCATGTCACACTGAAAAATGAGAAAAATCCAACCTTTCATTGAAATAAATTTAATCAAAGGAAAACAAATCCTTCATCAAGAAATAATTGTTTTCAACAAAACATACGTGCCACAGTTATTGGCACCCCAGCATTCAATACTTCGTACAATCTCCCTTTTCCAGTATAACAGCACTTAGTCTTCTCCTGTAACATTATATCAGGTTGGAAAATACAGAGCAGGGCATCTGAGTCATTCCTCTTTGCAGAATCTCTCCAAATCATCCAGGGTCCTAGGCCCTCTATTTGGCACTCTCCTCTTCATCTCAGCGCACAGGTTTTCAGTGGGGGCCAGGTCAGGGGTAGAAGCTTGATTCTGCAGTCAGATATGTTGATTTGGACATGTGCTTAGGATCACTGTTCTGCTTGAAGATCTAGTGATGGCCCAGTTTGAGTTTCCTGGTGAAGTCAGCTAAATTTTGATTTTAAATGTCCTGGTATTTCATGGAGTCCATAATGCCATGTACCCTAACAAGGCTTCCAGGGCCTTTGGAGGAAAACAGCCGCACATCATCACAGAACATCCATGTTCTATGTTACAGTTGGGATGAGATTCTTCTCATTATAGCCATCCTTCTTTTTTACGCCAAACCCACTTTGAATGTTCATTGCCAATGTTCCATTTTTCTTTCATCAGACCATAGAACATGGTTCCAGTCAAAGTTGTTTCATACACGTTTGTGGTTAACTGACAGACAAGGCTTCTTTCTTGCATATCTTCCAAATAATATTAGCATGAAGGTGGCATTGGATGGTGGTTTTGGAGACATGGTAACCCCAAGATTGTACCTTGTCTTGTAATTCACCAACAGTGATCCTTGAGGATTTTTTGCCTCTCTTACTATCATCCTCAGTGTATGTGGGGGAAAAATAAACTTGGGTCCTCTTCCAGGCAGGTTTGTAACAGTTCCAGTTGATGTCCACTGTTTTATTATTGCTGAAACAGTTGAATTGGACATTTTCAGGTGAGTAGCTAATTTTGTACCCATTCCCTGACTTATGAAGGTCAACACACTTCATTTGTCTTGTGTGTTCTCTTATCTTTCCCATGTTGATGGATGACTAGGGGAATTTGGCCTCTGTGTCACCTTACATTTGTACCCCAGTTAATCAGGAATTCATGGATTATAGCTTGATTGTTCCTACACACTCCAATCAACTCAAAGATGTACAATTTACATGGGAAACATGTTTCAGTTGCATTGAGTTCACCGTAATTTTCAAGGGTGCCAATAATTGTGGCACATGTTTTTGTTTAAAAATTATTTCCTGATGACAGTTTTCTTTTTCTTTGATGAAATTTTTTTCAGTGATAGGTTGGATTTTTCTCATATTTTCAATGTGACATGAAGCTAGGTGACAAGTTGGATATTTTCTAACACTTTTTTACAAATCACTCAAGGGGTGACAATAATTGTTGAGGGCACAGTATTTTGCATACAAATGCAATCAAAATTATCCAATCACTTTTAATATTTGCCTATGCAGGGCCCTGGTCATTACATACCAATTCAGTCTAACCTCTTGGATTGCAGAAGGAAACTCAGAAAAAGCCCACATAAAAACACACCAGGGGCTGGAACCAAATGCGTGACCCTGGTGCTGTGAGTATGTGGTGAGAATACTAGCTACTGAATGCTGCCCACACTATTCTGCTGCAATTATTGTAATTGTGCTTCAGAGTTTTACTATAATCCAGCAAGACAGTGGCTGCTACACAAAAGCCTGTATTGGAATTCACTCAAAAAACGAAAATATAAATGTTGCTGAAAATCCTGACTAAAACAATAATTACATAATTAGTTCTTATTTTGTCATCTGGAAAGAAGGACATTGTCATCTCAGAAGGACATTAGACTCATATGTATGCCAGATACATTACTGAAGAAGAGCCACTCATTTCTGTTCTTCATGCTAATCATAATCATGTACTACCACAGAGTTGCACATCTGGATCAGTAAGTTCACAGGCCAGTTCAGAATTCACCACATGAATCAATAAATGCTGTTTACACACATAATCAACTCTCTCTGGCAGTAGTTGTATATCACATGATAAACATGTTGATGTTAGCCCATCTAGTAATTGTTCAGTATGACAGTGGAAGTAACTAATTAAATGGCCAAAAATGTATTTTGCAGTCTCTGATGAGGTCCCAAACTTCCACTCTATTCAGGCTTTTAATTTTCTGGTCCGGGTGAGAATTTCACTACTTCAGAGGTCCCATTGAGAACAGACATGGAGTCTGATTGAAAATACGTCCACAGAAAGATGCCACAGCCATGACCAAGATTAGCATAAATAAGTACTGCACTTAATGTAATTAAAGTACTACACTTTTAATATTTTATTGAACAGGATTGGGTTTTGTTCTGGGATTTCCAAGTTTATGTCCAGATTGTTATGTCTATGGCAGTAGAAATATTTCTGTTAGTTTTTTTTTTTTTAATTCACTAAGCTGTCAAGCTTACATTGCATGTCAATGGGTGTGTGATATCAATAAAGAATAGGAATCCTGCCACCTGTAAATATTTACTATGCACATAACCAGTCATAACATTACAATTTGCTAATTCCACAAGCAAGAATAAAATGTCAGTAGTGAATCCATGCTTGATACTTGTTTCATACCTCACAAAAAGTTACCATAAACCAATTTAATAATAATATTGTAAACATTTCATTATAATGACTATGCCAGCACAAAGTTCTTAGAGTTGGACAGCACCCGTACAGACTGACTTGTCTGAGGAATTCTGTAGGCAGAGTAGTTACTCCTGCGGGTGATTCTCTTTCAGTTCCTCCTACCTGGTACTGTGTTATCTGTGAAGTTGGCCAGGGACAGGGATTATACTTCAGCAATGAGCTGCGCATATGAAGCCGTGCATATGAAGCCGTGCAATGACCGGGAAGATCACTGGTTATCCATCTGGCATTTCCGTCTGGGTTTCTGAAGTGTGGGTAGTCCGCGCTGTGGGAGGACCAGTAAATAGAGCCCTGGGAAGGCAAGGTGCCCTTTGCATCCACACAGAATGTTCTGCAAATGCCAGGAAAAAGCCCCACTCACATCTGCCACTGCTCCAGCAGCCTGGCCCAAGCAAGCTTGCCAAAGAAAGGACCGAAGTTTACTATAGGCTCTCAGGGAGGGGCGGCAACAGGATTGGGAGGGAGGAGTCAACTTCCCAGTTTAGTCACAAGAAGCAAAATAGTTCCATTTCTCCCTTTTCTTTGTGTTGTGCAGTCTCAAGTTTGATATGAAATGTTAACTGTGTGTTGCAGAAATTCAGAATAAAGCTCAGTGCCAGAGAAAAATAAGGTATAATAATAAAAAGTGTCGATTGAACCATGTACAGGCAGTGATTATTAGGAGATGTATTAATTCCAAGACTAACCTATGCTGTTTAAATGCTGGGCCTATCAGCTATGCCCTTGCTAAAATATCAAAAAACAAAGCTGAACTAACAACATTGGTCTGAGGGACAGTGCAAGTGTCTTCCATTCATTGGTCTGGTGTTTAAACCCATTATCCATTAATGCAGTTTGGGATAAGCATGTTACGTAATGGTGTTATAGAAGAGGAAACTGCATTCCCTGTTGGATATTTTGACCAACATTGTTCCACAAACGAATATAGATATTAAGATATCAAGTTCATGTTTTTAAAGTTGATGTTTATAAATAAGGCTAATTTCAATTGCAAAGATGAAGATTTGTGTTTCTTCTTTGCGAGAGTGATAAAGATGTAACACCCAGTTATATAATTACAGGATAAAAGTAAATTATGCACCACTGGTGATGAGGAAAGGGTCATCTTTAAGTATGTGAAGAAATCTACATATCCAGGAAGTACTGGAGGAAGCAGACATGGGGGGGGGGGTTTGCTGGAGAGTCTGAGTGTGTGTTTCTGAGGAGGGGTCATATAATTTAGTCAAAAGGAGCCTGTGAAAGGAAGGACAAGGCATCCGTCCATGCTCCTGGCTGGCACCATGTGAGGCTCTCCACTTCCCTGTTTACACTGAGGGACCTTTGTTTCACACTCAAACTGTGATGGTGGCTCCGGCTACTGTGGCCAGTGGCTGAGTCCAAGCTGGCAGCCACGAAACCAAGGGTGGGGGGGTGGCATGCATGTCCAGAATACCACTCCATTCAGACTTGTGATGTCATGCCCACTGTAGGAGAAAGAGGCTCAAGCTCCCTTTTCTTCTAGTCCAAAGCCCTTTCCGGGATAAATAACTCCTAAAAAATGGTGCCTAGTGTCCTTTAATCGAGGGCGATTATCCTATTTTATGCTGCCTTCCCAGATCTCAGAATTTCTCTAAGTGAAGCCTTTGAGAGGGTCACAGTAAACCCAGGGAGGTTGTCATAGCAACAAGGCTGCTTAAACAAGACAGGAAGAGAATGAATGAAAAAAAAACAATCTGTGGTAAAGAAATTGGTTGATACCATGGATTTTTACTCAATAGGAAATGGATCCATCAGGGTATTCAAAATAGATTTCCACAACGTGATTCTCAAGGCTAAAGAAACACGATGTGCACTCCCTTTTCACTCATTAAATTCACACTTTTCAACTCATATGAAAATGGCATAGAATGTGATTTTTGAGCATGTGACCCTCCAGAATTAATGGGCCAGGTCATGTATGTCACCACCCCTTTGTGACGGAAGAAACAGCTAGATAAACACTATAAACATATTGCATGGAAGATACTTATTTGAAGATTTGGTTCTTAGCTCTGCATGAGTTTCATGTAGCATCATAATATGTGCTTGCTGAAGCACATGGATGCACATCTACTGCTGGGTTATGTTGCCCTCTGCTCACTCTCCTGCTGTACACAATTAGGTTCTGCATGACTCCACCTGACCACTAGCCATGATTAGCCTGCAAGTGTCTATAATTAACAAATCTGTCCTGAGCTCCACTAATCCTACACAAACACCCACACACCGGTGTGTTGTGAATCTAACCTGGTAGACAGCCATGTGACAACCTTTATGGCCTCCCTGCCTGAGGTTTTACACTCGTTAAGTAGCATTAGAAAGGTGCTTTCGCTGTTTTTGTTACCAGAGGCCCTGCCTTTATGCATTACTATCATGTTAACCATGAACATTGTGTAAGAAAGCAGATATTTTTGCTGCTGTGAAATTACAGAATTATTCCAAACAAGTTGTATAGAAGGCGTTGATGTTTATATTGCAGCTTCTACAGAGTTATGATCATTCTTTAACATTGAAATGTATATGCTTCGTTAACGTTTTGTGCACATTTAGGTCACTTATCTGACACTTTTATCTAAAGCTACTTACAGTAGTGGGATTACAGTTTATGACTGAACCCTGGGATTTGAAGCATCACAACTAGCTCTTACATCTACAACGTATGTCTCCATTACTGCAATATGATTAAGTTACATTTTGATTTAAACATTAGTGAAATGTATACAGAGACCGTCCCCTGCTTTTAATAACCTATAATATTCATTGTCTCTGTCTAAAAAGTCTTCACCTAAGCGTTGTCCTGTTAATAAATCTTATATGTTCTAGCTCACAATAATGAAATAATTATGCTGGTGTTTGCTAGATGTAAGCATCCTTGAGGACTTCTTGATTGCAGGAACCAAATGCTCTTCACAAGAATATTGCACTAGTCTGATAATGTATACTGATAATCCCGATATCTTTGCAGAAGGACGAAGGTCCAGGTCGTTAGAGTCCTGGTGTTCCCTGTCTTGCTGTATGGCTCTGAGACATGGACACTATCCATTGAGCTGAGATGAAGACTGGACTCCTTTGGTACTGTGTCTCTTCGGAGAATCCTTGGGTATTGCTGGTTTGACTGGTGTTGAATGAGCGGTTGCTATAGGAGTTCCGAATGAGGCACATTACCTGCATTGTGAGGGAGCGTCACTTACGGCACTACAGCCATGTGGCGCGATTCCCTGAGGGTGATCCAGTTTGCAGGATCCTCATTGCTGAGAACCCGAGCAGCTGGACCAGGCCAAGGGGACGCCCACGTAACACCTGGCTGCGGCAGATGGATGGCCATGCTCCCCAACCTGACCTGGTAATGTAAAATAAAGCCACCCGTGCATTCAACTGCATGTTACTTATGATGTTATTAGTGTATGTACATGTCGACCACTTAACAGATTGTTAACCCAGACAACTGAAATATCCTGTGAGTGTAAGACACTTTGTTACATATACCTGAGCATCAATGAGAAAGTTATATCATTATATTATTACAGAGGTTATGATATCTGTTCTAGCATATCCATTTATTTTACATAGCTGCTCATCCAGTGCAGTGTTCTTCTCGGGGTATCTATCTGTAATACATCCAGAAAGCACACCGATGCCAATTTAAAAGATAACATTTAAATATTAATATATCGATGCAACAGTAAGAATGCAGTATGCAGATAAGTTTAACACTATTCTGATATATATTCAGTGAAATTCCTGCCAAAATTAATGGTTCAAAATAAAGGCCCCACCCCCCAAAAAGCATGTAGATAGATAGATGGATAGATGGATGGATGATGTAGGTGCTGGATGGGAAAATGACAACTGCATCAGGCTCATGCTGACAAATACACTTGAGTTACATCTGGCATCGCTTAGCACCAGATGCAAAATAGGGCCATTAGTGTTCTATATCTTCCTCAGGGTCCCTGAAGGACTTTATTAAATTGGTCAGCCTTTCCTGGTCCCCTACCTGAGGCAGATAGAGAGAGAGAGACAGGCAAATGACACTTGAGAACAAATGTCCAAGAGTCACGGCAAGGGTCCAGGGACAGTCATAGGGGAGCATGGAGAGCCGTCACCCTGAAATTCAAAGCAACAACCCTGCTCTGCATGGTACCTTTGATGCCTCCCTATTTCCTTGATCTTGATCTCGAATTTAGGTGTTTTTCTGAATCAGGGCTTGTCATAAACTAGCCAGCCTCAAAGAAATTCTGGTTATTGTCTAGGTCATCCTTCAGCCAACCTACCACACATATATCAGTATAGCTGTGATATATACCACTTCATACATACATTATTTCTTTATTCCCCCCACAATTTATCACCATAAACACTGACATATTTTTAAAAACAGAGGATATTTGGTGAAAATGAAAGTAGTGCATTTAGATACATGGCACAGATCTTCTGTCCATAATGAGGCTAAACTTCAAGCTGCATCAGCAGTTTGGTAATCCTGTGTATTCATATTTATTATTGTAATACACTGTTGCCATTAAGATCGTTTGCCTGCCTCTCTCGCACATTATTTCTGAAAATAATACAAGAGGAACAGTGGGGTAGTGCTTCCTCCTCATCTATTATACTAATGCTTAAGTTTTTCTTTTAATGGATCTTCGAGTTTTTATTTCAAAACAGTTCTTTGGGCTTAATTGAACATGGGTGGCTAGATATATCTTCTCACCCATCTAATTAACTTTCTATAATAAAATAATACAATATTGCTTTACAGTATTACCCATATTTTTGATATTAATAGGAGATAGAGACTTAAACATATATGAGGAGACATTTGCATTTCTTATAATATGATTATTTCACCTGCCAGTAAGAGGAAGTGTTATGCACATGCCATTTATATTTCTCAGTCTAAGTTCCCTTTCTCAGGACCCCCTCATGAGACTGCAGAACACGCAGCTGACAGCAATCACCTGCCCCCGATTTAAGCCCTGCCCAGTCCTGCGATCAGTGCAAGGTATTACCAAATGCTCTTTGAGGTGTACTAAGCATTCTGCTGTCTCCCTTCCAGCTTCAGTCCACCTTGCTTGCCCTGCCCCACCTGCCTGGCAGTCCCGCCCTGCCTCCACCTGGCCCATCCCCTCCTCGAACTTCCTCTTCATGTTCTCCTCGTGTGTAAAGTCTGTGTGTCCAGATTGATCTCCCCGGTTTCGGACCTTTTTGGTTACAGACTCTCGACTTTGACTTTGCTTGCTCCCTTTCTGTTTTTCTGCGGAGGGTGTCTAGTAAATAGCCAAGACCTCTCAGTCTGTGTGTGAGTGTTCTGTCTGATATTAAATTTACAGATATTTTAAAAACATAACGTCTAAAAATGACATCTCTATACACGATTTATATGAGAATCATTAAAGACTAAATGGCCTAGTTACAATTAAAGTGATAATCCATGATCACAAGCACTACAAATGGAAAAAAAATCTCCAAAGCATCATAGATTATAAAATGAAATTAACGATAAGTGGAAGTACGATGTATGAAAATATGTAATTAAGTAATAAAGGCTAGGTAAACCACATTCAAATGATCTACCACATGATGCTGTGCGCCAAAACCTAAACAAAAAAGCTTTTATTAAGTAGGCATTGAGGCAAGCTACACTTGGAATGAATTGCTCTCTGGAATAATGGCCAGTTAAAATGGGTCCAAGTTTATTCACAGGCTCCAGAGCTGGGAAACTGCTGCACAGGGTTCAGGAGGGATCTTACTTGTTCTTGCACATATTTTCAAATGAGGATGACAAATGGGGTATGAAAAGGCCTGTTGAGGGTCCATTTGAACAAACCCAGTAGTAAACAGACAGGATTGCACACAATGGCAGAAGATGGAAGAGGAGTGGTGTCTCTGGAGGTCCAGATAACTAATCAGAGAAAATTTTGGTATCAAGCTGAATGTTAATCTGTGCCACCACCCACTATACACACATGTTCAGTTTATTCTCCATTTGATAGTATCTATCAAAAACAAAATGAGGTGATACATTCATCCAGTATTCATATTGCAGTAAGACCTGTGTTGTATATAATGAAAAAGAATGTGATATATAACATGTGGTACACACATCTGGCATTGCAAAATGATCTGAGAGATGGACAGGAATGAAATATTAGTGATGCAAACACAGTATACTGTTACAGCCAATCAGATTTGGTCAATTGAAAAAAGGTTCTTTCATCTCTTCAAAAAAAAGGTTAGATATGGCATGTGTCATGACTGCTTTCACTTGGTTATATGATAACACATGATTATGTAAATCTAATTCATTCACCCTATTCCAGTACTGTATCTACATAATATTTCATTAACATATTGAAAAACCCCCTTCCACATATTACTATTGAATGTAATTATAAAAAAACAAAGGATGGGTGGAACTGAAAGCAAGTAGCAGGAAGAAAAAAAAGGCTTGTAAATTATGACATAAAAACAGCATTTCATAAAAAGAAAGCTTACAGCAGCAGGTGTTGGTAGTTGAGCTTGTTTTCTTAAAATGTCACAGTATTATTTGTTTTTATTTAATTGTTTTTTTTACTGCACATTCATGTTTGTACCTAATGTACTATTTATTCTCAAAAGCACAAGGATGAAGAAAATCAGTACAAACCCCTTCAGAGGGCATTGCTATTGGCCTGAGTGAGGTACTTTTTGAAAGTACCCAGCTTTGCAAAAGGGTATCATTTTATTGTATGTTGCTCTGAATAAAAGTTTTGGTTGAAGGATAAAACAGTAAATCACATCCACATGATTCAGGAAATGTATTGACTGACCATTCATGTTTCTTAATTATTCATCCAACGCAGGCACACAGCAAAGGAAGCATGAGCCAGGGAACAGCTTGGATGGGATGCCAGTTCATTGCTGGCCACACACAGTTATACATGCAAGCAATTTAGAGATGCCAGTTTATGTAACCACTTCTTTTTGGACTGCGAAAAACGGGAACTGGAATAAAACTGGAATACATAGAGGAAATCCAAGCATAAATAGAAGAAATGTAGAAATTGCACATAAACCAATGTAATTCTTTAAAAAAACATGTGCCATGCTTTTGTTGCTGGTCATGTTTGTCGAAGGTGAGGGATTGGTACCGCTGTCCATATCAAAAGATGTCATTTCTAAATTAATTGAATTACCCAGAAGGTAAATCACATGAACAACACCATGTCAGTGTTAATTACAAGGGGAGCAGCAAAGTTAATAATCAAGACAACATCTTGATTATGAAATAACTATAGCAATTATTTAAAATATATGTGCATATTGATGCGTACATTGCAACCCTGTACTAGATAAGCACTGAAGGAAAATGGAAGAATTTACATTGCCGAAAATATCTATTGAAACAGAGAATCATTATCATGTAGAGCCAAATTACCTAAATCCAATATTTTTACCAATTATTTTATGACCTTTACATTCCTTATTAATACAAAAATATTACTTTTCTGTATTTTTTAAAGTTTGATATAAATTTAATTTGCAAATAAGATGGTGAACTATATTAATCCCACAAAGAGAAAGAAGAGGTTTGATCTACAATTAAACACGTCTGACTGCACTTAATTTGTCCAAGTTTTTCTCCTTAGGCTGATGTGCTTGCCAACATAAACCCTCTGACATTGGTGTTCAAATCTCAAAGAGTTTTCACACATACTTGGACAGTTTCTAAAAGGCTTGCATAACACAGAAGCCTAGTTTGGTGCCAACTAGTTCAACACAACTTGGAATGACCCGGGAAATGAGAATGATGTTTAAATGCACTGCAATATATCCTTGATATTGTTAAAATCCCTTCCAGTCCCAGAACAGTGAGCAAAGAGGATTTCTCTTTGATATCCCCAGCCTAACCTGAATTTGATAAAATGATTATTTGATAAAATGACTATTGACAATTTCCTAGCTTTGCATAAAGTACATAAGGTACAGATACATTTAGGGTAAATGGAGGACCATAACATCCTATTTATGTCTCATCTGGTAAAATGGAGGAAACAAGGACCGAGAAAAAGAATGAGAGGGTTGTATGAGAGTAAAAAAAAGGAGTTGGATAACACTTCACGGTGCCAGAGTGTTCCCAGGAGGATTACTCAAGTGGTGGATGCCAGAGAGTCCACAGAGAGTTAGGGGACTCAGTGAACAGACACAGAGACATACAGAACATACAGTGTCCCTTTCACGCTGCTTTCTTCCCCCCTCTTCCTTTCTCCATGTCATCCTCACTTTTCACAAAATGATTACCACTCATCTTTTGTTATGTTTTGTTTCCTTATAGTTATAAAACTATTGAGTTTTTGCCAGAAAATTTCTCTCACAGGGTCTCTCTTACTCTCTCACCCAAAAGACTAAATGTGCATGCTGGAGAATTATCCTACTGGAACTGGGTTAAAAGTGAATTACTTCATTAACCCACTCATAAGTGGAATGCATCACGTTTAATTGTGCCTCATGTGGTAGTTCCCACAAATCAGTTTATAAAATATAAACCAGCACTCCCAGCATCTCTGTTAAACAAATAATCATGTTAGATAACTAGCCATCTGCATTCGATCTCCTGCATAATTGTGTCTATAGTTAGGCTCAGCTTCAAACTGGTCTGTCATTGGTAATAAGCTATTCGATTGCTGAGGCACTATAATGGCTTAATTCTGGCTCTATGGCAGACTTATGTTTCTAAAGCAGTCATGTTGTTTGATCATTGAGTGGAAATGTACAGAATCTGGCTTGATCTGTAGTTTAGCATTATAACTACCTTGTATATAGATATTTAGATATAGCATTGCTGCAACTGATGGTTTCTGTCCTAGTAACAGACCCCCTTGGTCCATGGGTATTCCACAACCTTATTGCTTCATAATTACTTTTTTCTGTTTGAGCAGATGCAATACAAATATACCTGCACTTTTGATGCCTTAAATAACCACAGCACTGACTTATAAATAGGGTAGCAAAGATACTTCCCATTTTCAGACAGAAAGCACAACGAAAGTGATAGGTTGGCAGTAATTACTTAATGTCTTCATGGTAATTAATCATGTAAATCATGTGCACTCAGACATAGACAAATGCAGCTGTAATTAATTCTGTAGTCCCACTCTGTCCAGGTACTAATTAATCAAGTCTGGGCTACAGCTATCAGAAGCCAAATTCAGACAGTGTACGGTGCAAGGATGCCAATCCACTGAGGGACAATAAAGTAACAGCAACTTCGAGACACCAAGTACTTAATGAGTCTTTACTCAATGAATGACTAACAGGAGAACTGATAGAAGCTAAGTGATGCAAGTTCCTCACAGGTAGAAC
>JAODJW010000007.1:25534178-25549586 GCA_026777045.1 Hyperopisus bebe | reverse complement strand
GTGACATTCCATGTCCCTAGAGCTAGCTTCTGCAGCCGAGGATCGGATCGCCAAGGTCCCCACCTTCGGCCACTGCCCAACTCACTCTGCACCCAACCCCTATGGCCCCTCCTACAGGTGGTGAGCCTATTGGAGGCCAGGAAAACAGTTTCATATTTTATCCAGTTACTTTGAATCTTTAAAACAATATTACAAACTTAGTATGGTTTATCCACAGAATATACAGAAAACTCGAGAGTCATCTTGCCAGGAGGTCAAAAAACTATTTCGCTATAATGTCATCTCTACCTCCTATATCCTGGCCCGACTTATAATAAAAGCACCCCAATAGTGTCCATCAGAACTACATTAAAAATCCCATTTTTAAACATTACAAATTAAGTAGATCAAATGAATCTTAACATTTAAAACATGTTTGTCAAACTAATAAACTTAAAATTGTCGCGCCGAGCTTTAATGCCACAGAGAGAATGCAGGTACAGGGGACTGTTAAGGCAAACACTGAGAGAGTCGCCCCCAGGATGGTCGAGGCGGTGAAGCAGGATCGCGAAGCCTTCCCAGCTGCGGCGAGCCGGTAACCAAGTCCAGAGGGGGCAAGCGGTAAGAATGGTCGAGGTACGGGAGCGAGGGTCGATAGCCGAGGAGTCATTCCGACGGGTACACATGGGACGAAGGAACAGGAGGGCTGGAGGACAGCGGAAGCCGGGCTCAACTGGACTGGAGGATCAGGGACGGGCTCTGGGCTAAGGAGGCAAGGATTGAGAGGTAAGGGTTTCACAAAAGGCGGACGGACCAGGAACGGGAATACAGGGAAACGAAAGACAAGAGAGTGCTCGGTAAGGCTGATCATAGCGCAATACTTTGCAGTTAGTTTGTGATTGCCTCCTTCCTTAAATACAGGAGGCAATTACTCCCTAATGTCCTGCTCCTGTTCGCCACACCTCTGTAGGCGTGACAGTACCCCCCCTCTGACGGCCGCCTCCGGGAGGCCCCCGTCGCTTGCGAGGATGTCCACGTGGCCGGGGCGCCGGTTTATCGGGATGAGTCCTGTGGAATTCTTCCTTTAAGGCAGAGTCCGTCATTTCGGCTGTCAGTACCCAGCTGCGCTCGTCCGGTCCTTCTCCATCCCAGTCGACGAGATACTGTAAGTGTCCTTTCCTGCGACGAGAGTCGAGTATGGCTTGTACCTTGGAGGAAGGCGCTGCCTCAGGAACGGGAGGGGGAACTTCTTCAGGCGAGTCGGACTCGGGTCGAAGGCTGCTGTATTTAACGGGTTTCAACAGGGAAATGTGAAACGTGGGAGATATTCGGTACACTTTTGGCAGCTGGAGTCTCACGGTCATGGGTCCGATCCTTTTCAATATCCGGAAGGGACCTATGTACCTGGCAGTAAGCTTACGACACCCCAGGATCCGAAGGTTCTTGGTTGATAACCAGACTCGTTGTCCCACTTGGAAAGGGAATCCGGAGCGTCGATGTTTGTCTGCGTGGGTCTTGGTTCGGGCTGCTTGTGTGCGCAGAGCGCGCTGTATGTTCCTCCACGCCTTTTTACTTTCCTGGAACCAGGTCTCCACCGTTGGGACAGTCCCGACCGGCGAATCCCATGGGAATAGGGGACGTTGGAACCCTAGAACACACTGGAAAGGGGTAAGATTAGTTACAGGACTCACCCGAGAATTAAGTGAATACTCTGCCCACATTAGGTGAGATGTCCACTTGGTGGGGCCAGATCTGATCAACAGACGAAGAGCCTTGGACACCTCCTGGTTCGTTCTTTCGGCGAGACCATTCGACTAGGGGTGATAAGCTGAGGTAAGGCTGAGGGAGATCTTTAATTTATGGCAGAATTCCCTGAACACACGAGAGGCAAATTGTGGACTGCGATCGGATACAATGTCCTCGGGTATGCCGGTAAACCGGAAAAGCTCCTGAATTAGAATCTCAGCGAGCTCGATCGCTGTGGGCAGTTTTGGGAGAGCTACCAGCTGACACATCTTCGAGAATCTGTCTACGATAGTTGAAATCACAGTCTCACCCGCAGAGCAAGGTAAGTCTGTGATAAAGTCCATCACGACATGAGACCAGGGTCTAGAGGGGATAGGCAGAGGTTGGAGAAGGCCGGCCGGGCTGAGGTTGGTAGCTTTACAACGGGCACAGTCTGGACAACTCTCCACGAAAGCTTGGACCTCCCGACGCCAACCGGGCCACCAATAGCGCCGTGATACCAAGCGTTGAGTAGCTGAGATTCCCGGGTGACCAGTACCTGGTTGGGAATGAATCCATTGTAATAAGTTCAGTCGATAGGCTCGAGAGACGTACCTTAACCCAGGAGGACAACCCGAGGGGGCTGCTCTATTCTTATTCTCCATCCGGATGGTGTCCTCTAAACCCCAGGTGATAGAGGAAATAAAGCAAGACGGATTGAGGATGGGGCTAGTACGATCTTCACTCTCGGGAGGGTCGTATTGTCTAGATAAAGCGTCGGCTTTAAGGTTTTTCTTACCAGGAATGTAGCTGACTCGGAAGGAGAAGCGAGAAAACCATTGAGCCCAGCATGCTTGTTGTGCTGAGAGTTGTTTCGCGGATTGGAGGTACTCCAGGTTCCTATGGTCGGTGAGCACTAAGAAGGGGTACCTAGCCCCCTCCAGCCAATGCCGCCACTCCTCCAAGGCCAGTTTAATAGCTAGAAGCTCACGATCCCACACATCATAATTACGCTTGGCAGAGGACAATTTACGGGAAAAATAGGCACAGGGATGACGGCGCCCGGTTTTCGGGTTCCTTTGGATCAATACTGCACCAACTCCCGCTTCGGATGCATCCACTTCCACTTCAAAAGGCAGTTCCGGTCGTGGTTGTGTCAGCACTGGGGCAGTACAGAAGGCACGTTTCAGACGGGTGAAGGCTCGGTCCTCCATGGGTGTCCAGGGCAGACGGGTAGGTTTGCCGCGGGTGAGGGATGTGAGAGGCGCTGCAAGTTGACTGTAATTACGAATAAATCGGCGATAAAAATTAGCAAAACCTAGAAAGCGCTGCAGTTCCTTGAGTGTCCAGGGCGATGGCCAGTCCATGATGGCAGTAATTTTTTGGCTATCCATCGCCACCTCCCCAGGTTGGATTACATATCCCAGAAACTTTACCTTTCACTGATGGAATTCGCACTTCTCACTCTTGGCGAATAGGCTGTGTTCCCAGAGTCTCTGAAGCACTTGCTTCACATGTTGGACATGAGCCTGCTTGGATGGTGAATAAATCAGAATATCATTGATATACACGATCACGAATTTATCCAACATGTCATAGAACACCTGGTTCATAAATGACTGGAATATAGAGGGGCTATTAGCTAACCCGAAAGGCATAACCCGGTACTCGTATTGCCCCCTACTGGTAATGAAAGATGTTTTCCACTCATCCCCTTTACGAAGTTATAAGCACTGCGCAAGTCCAATTTGGTAAAAATGACTTCCTCGCGAAGTTGTTCTAACGCGGACGGGATCAAGGGGAGAGGTTCTCTCCTTTTCACAGAAATAGCGTTTAAAGCACGATAGTCAATAACAGGTCGAAGGCCCCCATCCTTCTTCTTCACAAAGAAGAACCTGGCTGTCACGGGAGAGGTGGACGGTCGTATTATGTCTTGGCATAGTCCCTCCTGGATGTAGGTTTCTAAAGCCTCTTGCTCCTGTAGGGAGATTGGGTATAACCTTCCCCGGGGCAACGTTGCTCCATCTAGCAAGTCTATGCCGCAGTCACAGTCGCGGTGAGGAGGAAGGTTGAATGCCCTTTCCTTGCTGAAGACGTCTTTGGATTCCTGGTATTCCTCTGGGATGAGAGACAGGTTCTCAGGTTCCGGACTTTCCACCTCTGTTGCCTTGCAAGGGAGAGACATGCATTCATGCAAGCAACGTTTGGACCAAGATAGGATCGCTTGACGTACAAAGTCATCAAATGAGGGGGCCTCTCCTTTTGCAGAAAGCTCGTCCTGTAAGTCCGGGTTCAGGGCCTGTAGGAAGATTACCTGCAGACAATCGTTGGGCCATCTCAAAGCTGCGGCGATCATGCGAAACTCGAGGAAGAAATCAGCAGCTGATCTGTTACCCTGTCGACTCTAACACGCGGAACCCTGGGCTTCGGCCGACCGCTGGATGGTCAAACACCTCCATGAGAGCCCAGTGGAACTCGCTCCCGGATTGCAGCAAGGGACTGTTGTCAGTCCACAGGGCGGTCACCCATTCGCGTGCCCGTCCGGTGAGCAGCGAGATGGTAAAACGTACTTCCGCGCCGGCAGTGACGAACATTTCAGGGTGCTCCTCTACATAGATCCCCACCTGCATCAGGAATCCGCAGCACTGGTCGGGGTTTCCATCATACCGCTCTGGTAATGCGATAGGTAGTGAAGCTGTAGGGCGAGGAGGGGAGGCCGGGAGTGGGACCTGTGCCGCTTGGGAGGAGAGCATTCATTCCACGGTGGAGACTCGAGTCTCCAGGTTCCCCAATGGATCCATATGGCGGCGAAGTATTCTGTCGCGCCGAGCTGTCAAGGGAAACACGGATCCAGAAATTCGGGGTAAGCCGAGCTTTAATGCCACAGAGAGAATGCAGGTACAGGGGACTGTTAAGGCAAACACTGAGAGAGTCGCCCCCAGGATGGTTGAGGCGGTGAAGCAGGATCGCGACGCCTTCCCAGCTGCGGCGAGCCGGTAACCAAGTCCAGAGGGGGCGAGCGATAAGAATGGTCGAGGTACGGGAGCGAGGGTCGATAGCCGAGGAGTCATTCCGACGGGTACACACGGGACGAAGGAACAGGAGGGCTGGAGGACAGGGGAAGCTGGGCTCAGCTGGACTGGAGGATCAGGGACGGGCACTGGGCTAAGGAGGCAAGGATTGAGAGGTAAGGGTTTCACAAAAGGTGGACGGACCAGGAACGGGAACGGGAATACAGGGAAACGAAAGACAAGAGAGTGCTCGGTAAGGCTGATCATAGCGCAATACTTCGCAGTTAGTTTGTGATTGCCTCCTTCCTTAAATACAGGAGGCAATTAGTCCCTAATGTCCTGCTCCTGTTCGCCCCGCCTCTGTGGGCGTGACAAAAATCATGTTTGTCAAACTAATAAACTTGAACCTTAAACCGATTTTTTTTTACTGTTGATTACTCAGACTCATATGAACTGCATTTAGGCTCCTATATTCCTGGCCCCTAATTGTTAACAATGCCATTGAATTACTCAAAATTAAAACTGAAGGAGCCTAATTCACGTATCAACTTACTTTTAAACTTAGTCAAACCTGAAGAACTTTAGCTGTAATATAGTTCCTAACTACCTTACTCTGCCTCAAAACCAGGCAAGTCTTCAGAACAGTCCATCAATTATCCTCAGACTCTTGCAGCAGGCATAGTTTTGTTACTGGGCACAAAAGTTCATTGATCCTGGTCTTGACCTTCACCTGATGAACAAGGCCTTTCTGGTCAAGAATGGTCTCTATGATTCTTCCAGGTGGCCAGGAATTTCTGGGTGAGATATCATCCTGTTGGAGGATTGAAGTGCCGCTGGACACCTTCCTGTTGCAAGTATTTTTCAATCATACTGGTATTCCACCCACTTATCAATTTCTTCATCTCACTGTCAGCTGCCCGGAAGTTAGTTCCATTGTCTGAATACATATATTTGATCTGTCCTCTCCTCGCAAGGAATCCTCTAATTGGATTAAGGCATGCATAAGTTTCGAGTGAAGATGCAACTTCACGATGCACTGCTCGTATGGCGAGGCAAGTAAAGACAACTCAGTACTTTTTTACATGTCCTCTTCATGTTGGATTGTGCTTTTATTTTTAAGGATCGCGTTAACATCAACACACGTTGCAAAATGCCGCCTGTACACGGAGTTATATGGCTGCCTGTAGTGGTAAAAATGTCACGTCTGAAGGCATGAAATATCAACATGTGAATTATTGTCATCTTTACGCGTACATTTTTAATGTTTGTAGGCATGAAATAATGCCGCCACTAGGTGAGAAGTTTAAGATGCTTTGGCTTTGATGGCCTTCCATAGAACTACCATGGAAGATTGGGCTTTTATTTTGAAGGATCACTTAGTTGACGCCAAGACATGTTGCAAAATGTCACCTGTACAGTATGAGGAGTTATATTATGGAAGGCCAAAAGAGTGAAAATGTGTTCGCTTTAACATACTCATAATTGGCCTGTTAACATGCACATTTGGTACATGTTAACGCATAATGTATAAACGCTTTCAGACACGTACAAAATGTGCTTGTTAACATGTCAATTTCAGCCATGTTAACCCTCTTGGTTCGAGTGCATCGTTGACGATGCAGCATATTTTTTGGGTCTATTTTAGTTTATATCTAGCTGACATCTTTATGTAGAATCATTAAAAAAAACGCCGACTAAATCCGTAATCTGTCTTATTTTCAAAACATCCATTGTTGGAAGTTTAAAATTTTTTAAATTAGGTTAAATCGGCAAAAAATGTCACCTTTCTTTGTTTTACCTGCATCGGGGGCATATAGTACCGCCCTCACCTTGAAGATCACTATTCCCATTCTAAATAGTCGCATTAGCGCATATTCAAATCGCATTCACATGGTAATTTGATGAACAACACAATGATGAAATGCAATCTAGATACATCCCCATCAGTACCATAAAAGGGGGGGGGGATGTGGCCAGGTGTCAATGGCTCATTCATACACATGAGAGCTCCTACGTATTCAATGGAAGGAGGCCAGAAATGGTGACATGAGTTCAGTTTTTCTTATTTATTTAACCAACTGAATGTTGCAACTACACCATTTAGTCATCTTCCTGTACCCAAGACTTTGGTGATCAGATATCTGGGATCAAAGCAAACTGGCACCATTGCTTACTATGTACTTTTATAATGTTTCTGCAAGTGTTCCAAACTGCATTTTGCAATGTCTATACTTTGATGTCAAATTACAGACTTAACATAAATCTGGCATATTTACAATATACATCAAATTTAAGATGAGTGTAATGCCAAAACAAATATATAAGAAATAATTTATTTGACATGAATTAAGTTTATGATATTGAAAGAAATGTGTGATTATGCCCCAGTCAGTGAAAGTGTGTTCCCTACCTCTAGACCCCAGAGGGTTAACACACCATAGTTGGTTGTGTTAACGCATCCAGAAATTGCACATTAACACATTTGTGTATTACATTGTCAATGTTCTCTCCAATCTTGGGCTCTGCCAACTTTAAAGTCACATGTACTGCAAACTCAGTTCTTTCCTCTTCTATTTTTATTAGCAACTGATATATACAGTATATATATATATATAATGGCACTTCTTTCAAAAAGATTTATGACCTAAAGGTCACAGAGGTGATGGGTCACGAGCTATGCAACGGGCATATGACATCACAACTTCTGACGTAATTCTTTCCACCATTGCGGGGGCGTAAGAAAAGGTGGGAATTTTTTGTTCGTCTAAATATGGTTTATATGGTGGGTGGCATGGTGGTGCAGTGCTTAGCACTGTTGTCTCGCAGCTAAAAGGTTCTGGGTTCGATCCCTCGATCATCCAGGGTGCCTTTCTGTGTGGAGTTTGCATGTTCTCCCAGTGCATGTGTGGGTTTCCTCCCACAGTCCAAAGACATGCAGATTAGGTCAACTGGCTACTCTAAATTGTCCATACAGTAGGTGTGCATGCGAGTGTGTGTGGCTGTTGACCCTGTGGTGGACTGGTGATGATGCTAGGATTGGCTCCAGCTCCCCCGCGATAATGGTTGGATGGTTCATATGGCATTTTAATGAGGAGGTTGATATGAAGAAGAAAATGTCTTCGCTTATCGGTGCTTATGAATACGAGTGGGATTTGTCTGAAGCCCATGCCATGAGCGTGAAGTTGTTGACGGGGGTACCGGAATATGATTTTCCTGCAGTGATTATTGATATGATCTGGGATGAGCTGTCTAGGTTCATGTAGTTGCCAGAGAGTGGATTTTATGCTTTCCAGAAAGCCTGTTTGGATGTGGCTGCCCATCTGGAGCAGGGTGTCTCACATGCAGCGTGACCCGTATGTGGCTAACGGGGCTGAGCGGGCTGCTTACCTGGTCGAGTGTGACTGTACACTGGGGCTGTTCTTGGTCCAGTACTCTTGGAAAGTGAGCGATGTCCCCAGCAGTCTGGAGCCTGGAAACATGGATGAGGAATTCTATTACCGTCTTTGGCTGGATGTGTCAGCTAAGGACTTGGACATTCTGAGAGTGCTGTTGGACATGAGAGTGCTGGAACGTAGAATGGGAGGAGGAGGAGGTGTGTCTCGTGGTTTCCTCCAATAAACGCTTTGCATCCCCGCAGTCTCTCTGACTCTATTACAGGGAGGGAGGGGGAGCGTGTGTGTCTCTGTGAAACTGGCAGGGAAGGGAGAGCAGGCAGTGTGTCTGCGTGAAACTAACAGGAGGGAGAGGAGTGAGTGGGGTAAAGGGGACCACCCCCCCCCCCCTCCTTTTTCTTTAATCCGCACAACAAAAGTAACTTTTTTGAAGTTGGGGTGAGGAGTTTTCCATACAGTTGGTATTTGTCCCAGTCAACTGTAACATACCTCCCCAATTTATTAGTATTTAATAAATTGTATTAGTATTTAAACTAATATTAAAATAGCCATTTGAACAGCATCCAGACCTGTTAGAATCTTATATACCTGGATCATGTCCCCCCTTAGTCTCCTTTGCTCGAGGCTAAACAGATTAAGCTCAGCTAACCTCTCCTCATGACATTCCCCTGAGACCAGGAATCACGTGATGCTAGGCAGATAAAGCATATACGTAATACTTCTATTGCAAGACCTCACTCATTTATCAAATTAAAATTTATTTAAAAATTTTGCTCGTCTTGCAAAACACTTGCAAACTAAGTTACTCACAATCCGAGGTTTGACTGTACTCTGATCATTCTTTATCTCAGTTTTCAGATTCTGGATGCTCTGCTTCTTCACCGGTACATAGTGCAGCTTGTGGAACAGTAAAGTGACTACATCGCCAAACCTACCCTATGTTAATGGTTTTGAGGAGCGGCACTACAAATTCCCCCACATGCTGTGGTTCCACGATGTTACAGTAGACATACATATTATAGAATCCCGCATGAATGTCAGCGGGGTAGGGTGAGGTTGGCATGGTACCTACATTACACCACTGATCTGACTCAAAGCCCAGCATGTAGGTCAGAGTACGTTTAAATTTGATCCAGTATTTCTGTTGACCAGTTATATTACATTGATTTTGGACACAATGTGTGACAGATTCATAATATCCGACTTTAATATTCTGAGGGAAAAGGAAAGGAATCTGTGCACCTCCCACGGGGTCACTGTCCATTTTTACGTCCGCCTCCACATCCCACAATACAAAATTATTGTCCGTAACTGTCTGAAATTACGCCATGTGTTACAATACACGATTTCAGCCAGTCTTAGTAAGGCCCCTGTAGAACTATAGGTCACGACAGCATCACAGTGTAATCCGAACTCTGATTATCAGGGAAGATGGAGCGACAGGAGTTTGATGGCAGCATGAGGTAAAAAGATGGCCGATCTTCCATTTTTCTTTTTTTATTTAAATCTCAAGACAGCTTCAGATGTATCAAGTCCGATGCTGGTGTCCACAAATCAAACCTCAAGGGCCAACCCTGCCAGCGTACTAAAATCCACTTTTTCCCCTTTGCAGTCTTAGAGTCTATAACCTTTTCAGGCTTGACCACAGGTTTTGGAGATGTTTTGACTTTCTGCAGCTCGCTTCATAGAATGTTTCTGAGAAGTCCGATTCAAAAACTCCTTACTGGCATCTGTGTGTAACCTGAGGGGCACACCCCACCTCGGTCAAAATAGAATCAAAGGCCTCCATTACAGCCACCCCCGTCTTGTTTCTTAACGCGCGAGCGTAGGCCTTTTTGGAAAAGACTTCAATCACCGTGAGCAGACTTTAACCCATTGTTGTACATCGGTAGCCCGTGCATTTCACATAAATCAGCCTGCCACTGATACATGGGTCTCAGTACAAACACGCTGTTCTTCGGGAAATTCTTTTTAACCGGTTTATGTAAAGTATAACTGTCTTGCATGAATAACCAATCTCTGATGTCATCAGTACCCAGTTTTTTCCCCGTATCTTCCTCCACGGCTCTCTGCAGTCTGGTGGCCTCCCCGTATGACTCCGGGTGGCTGGGGTCATAGTATGTACGGCTCAAGACACCTGCTGCAGTCTTGGTAACAGGCATGCTTTTTACTAAATGAGTGGGGGGTGAGAGCAAGGATGCTGTGTTTTATACATGGGTGGGAGGTTTTACAGATGGATTTATTTCAGGGGCATACAGTTTTAAAAAGACTATTACACAGATATACAGTTTTAGAAAAAAATTATTACACAGGTATACGTTTTGTCAAAGATAGAGTTTTAAAAGTTGTATTACGCAAAAATACTTTTTCAGAGGTATACAATTAAAAAAAAATGTATTATGCATTCAATTACATGCATCCGTGACAGTTGTTGAGGTAGATTAGTGATGTCACATGCAATAAGGTCAATGTAGTGGGTTTTTCAGTGATACAGGTATGCAAAGAAAGTGTCTGATTATCATTGATAGGGTGGTTATTATGAAATTGAAACGCAACTACATCTACAATTAAGGCATAAAATACAAAAATGTGATTACAATCAAATTCATTGTCAGGAATATAAGATAGACAAGCATGTATGAGACTCTTGGAAGATTCCCCTTCTCTCTCCCCCCATCAGTTAAGTAAGTAAAACTTCTCCCCGTTGATAAGAATCCCTGACTTCTGTGATGTTAAATATCAGTCTATGAAAGCAGCAATACACAAAATCATCCCTCGGAAGATCCTGACAATCACTATTTTATCAATAGCATGCAACAACAGAGGACTAACTTTTTCTAAAATAAACATTTAACATAAGCTGGCGTAAGGTGTTGCCGATAGCATTCCCCATTGTGAGATGCTTTTCTTAGTTTTTGGCCTCCCAACGAGTCACAAATTCTTCCAGGAGCAGTTTAAGTATGAGGTTCTGACAACTACAAAAGTTGGAAAGAACCTTTATAAATGCTTTTCTCAAGTTTTGTCGGCTGTCATGAAGGACTTGTGTTGGTGTCATGTAGCCTTATGAAGAACACCCTTAAGTAAAGTGTGTCTACTGTACATACAGTGCATTGTTTGTTGTTCAGTCTCTCTGTTGTCTATGTGTAAGGCTTGGTCCATGCAGTATGGCAAACAGCACCACAAGGTGACAGAAAGTTGGAAGAGTTATGTTATTTGAATACAGGAGTGGGAATGTGTCTAATAAAAGTGATGGAAGGAAAGTGGGGAGACAAGACAGCCCTTCAAGTATCAGCACAGTAGAGAACAAAATGGGCATGGGATTGTGAAGAGTATCAGGGACTGGCTGAAACGAAAAACAAAACTCTGCTTTATAGCTTTGGCAATCAGTAGAAGTGAGTGTATGTGCTTGTCACTTGTCATCCCTCCCCATGATGAGATTTTTTTCTCGGTCTGCTTCTCTCCAAAACTGTTCTCCCTTAAAATATGAATATGACATACATCATATAGACAATAGTATTGAAGCACTCGGCCATTACACCCATAGGAACTTTTATGATATGCCATTCTAAATCCATAGGCAACAATATGGAACTGGTCAGGAATCAGCCAGTCAAGTTCTTCCAGAACAAACTCACCCAACCATGTCTTTATGGACCTTACTTTATATACTGGGGCACAGTCATGGTAGAACAGAAAAAGGGCCTTCCCCAAACTGTTTCAAAAAGCATAGGATTGTCCAAAATGTCTTTATGCATACTTGACTGGCCTGCACATTGAACACCTTTGGGTTGAACTAGAATGGTGATTGTGAGCCAGGACTTGATGGGCATCAGTGCCTAACCACACAAATGCTTTTCGGAATGGATGGGCAGAAATTCCCACAGACATACTCCAAAATGTTGTGGAAAGCTTTCTCAGCTGTTATAGCTGCAAAAGGGGGACCAACTCCATATTTACTCCTATGGGTTTAAAATGGGACCTCATAAAGGTTCCTGCAGGTGTAATGCCCAGGTGGACTTTTGTCCATATACTGCATATCGTCCTTTCACATGCATGCAGTTCACTGTTTGAACATTCTTGCTTGAAATTGCTTTTAGGGTCTGTGCTGCCTTTGCCATTTGTCAATATCCTGGCTTCCCGTGCGTTCTTTAAGGTAATTGCTTGGATCAATCCAATTAGCTAGAGACTCGGGGTTGGTAGAGGCTATGTTGCTTGGCTCTTTCATGATGATCAAGGCTTTGTTTCCCATTGCAGGGAGCTGCGTATAGTGTGAGTTCCACTCAGGCTTGGGAAGGTCCGCTCATTGTGGGTAGGTCTCGTGCAGAGCTCCACCCCTCGCCTCCCTACTGCTAGGCTGGAGGTCCCCTGTCAGGACATTATAATGGCCTGCCTTGGGGAAGAGAGCTGGGAGCACGCAGCTGTCCAGAATAGAAGCAGAGAACCATAGTCCATTCGTCATCCCTACTCCCCCCATCACACACTCACAATGCGAGTAGGATGAGAAGCATGCTCTCTAAATCCAGGCTGCAGCGGTGATGCTTGGAAACCAAGATGCTTTATGCCCCTTGTTTCTCTCCTTTTTTTGCTTTCTCTCCTCTATTATAAGTAGAAGTACTGTTCAGGCAGCGGTTCAGCCCTCCCAGGCCCCACAATGAACTGGTCACCAGCAGTGTCTCTGTTCACCTGTCAGTGGGCGTACGCTGTCCTACAATTCATGTCATTGTCTCCCCTAAAATAGACTACACATACTGCTAACTTTGCTGTGTTGCAGACAGTTCCTGATTATCAACCCCTAACCACATTAGTAGAAACGGAAGATGCACAGGAACCAGCCTCTTAAACATTATTAATGATGATACATGTGAAACAGCAAAACTTGGCTAACACATACATTCAACCTCTTTATGTGCAATGTTTAGCTATCTCAGAGGTTCTAAAAATTGTATTTGATAAAGTATAAATTGAAAAACACATTTAACACATGAACAAGCGGTAGGAAGGAAGACAATCTGAGACAAATATGGCTTCTGGCATTGTTGCAGAACAAGATATACTCGGCCAAATATCTACCAAAACATAACCCCATGTATGCTATTGATTCGCTGTATTCAGTGATACTGTTGATACATACTATTGTTTGTGCATGAAGGATAGCATGAAATCAGCTGTGTAAACTTGCTGGTTCAACCAAGGAGACCTCAATAGATAGTTTCGACATGAGTGTTTATTTGATGGAATAATTTAAATGAGTATGTGAACGGTGATTTGGCAAAGCCCGTCTCTTGGTCGTCGGTTCCATCGACTCTGAAGCTGACAGATCTGGCTGGGCGACCAGGCAGGAGGTGGAGGAGCCAAACCCTGGACCAGGCAGGAGGCGAAGGAGCCAATCCCGGACCAGGACGGGGAGCCGAAGGTGGTGGGGGGGGGGGCGGGCGGACCGAATAGCTGTAACGGCAAAGAAGTGGGTTTATATTAAACCTGAATCGATGTGATTGGACACGCTTGCATTCATTAGGTCTCATTGTTTGAACTTTCGTATTCAGTTTCATTTGTGTGTCGCTTGTATTTGTGCATGATTAGCATTCACTTGCCACCTCATGAATGGAAGCTTTCATGTCGCAATAAGACTCATTCCGTACGATTGCAGCCCCCGTCGAGAGGAAGCCAGGCCTCTCGAAGTGAGGAGCAGCCTTCTGTGCTCAGAGGTACCTTCACCCGGGGTCCATTAGGGCTTGTTCCTCTCATTGAAAAAGGACCTGACCTTCATATTATGGCTTGCTTTCTTTCATCACGGCAAGCTCCCAAAGGGGTCGCCTCCTCTCCCCTCATACAAGTACCCCGTGCAGGTGAGATGAGAAAAGAAAAGTATCCCTATACATATTAGGAGGCAACAATGACTGATCTTTTTTTGTGCCGTGGCCTGAGGGGGAGAGTTTGATTGGCTGGTGGGGAAATCTCATTTGGTCTCTTTCACAAGTGAGTTGATTGAGCGCTCTTCAGAATTCGCCATGGCTGTCTTATCTGGCTGCAGCTGCCCTCTGGAGGAGAAGTGGACAGGCTCCACACTTAAAATGCAGCCTTTATAGGCCAAAGTGGGGGCTGCTGGGATGATGGGCGCCATCATGAAAAGCTCATATTCTTCACCCGGACTGAGTATGACGCCTCTCATTAGGTAACATTACTGAGACCTGGGACACTCTGGTCATCATATCATTTTCTTGCCCTTCCCTGACTCTCTGGTCCCCTCTCACAGTGCCATTTCTCTCCCCCAACGTCTCCCTCACAAATATTTGCTCTTTGGCTGAAACTCGGATCAGACATATCTCTTTTGAGAGGGGGCAAATTAATTGAGTCCACCCTCCCTAAAGCAGAAAGGAGGTGACTGCTGGGGCTCCTTTCAGCGAGGAGAGACAATGGTGTCATGGGGGGGTTAGCGTCTGCCTTCAGAAAACAAGTCAGTCTAAGAGGAGGGGGAAATGAGGGCCCCATTTCACAGATTACAGTTTTCCCTGGTGAAACGTGCCATATTGTGCATCTCAAAAGAAACAAAAAAGTTCAAATAATTCGATATGCTTGCTCCCTCTACAACAGAGAAATCTATCTAAAAAGAAACAATCACTCAAGTTCACCGTATGGGAGTAGAGATGAAGATTGTCTTGTTTTGAACTCTTTGGTTGTAAGAAAAGATTTTCATTGAGAGAAATGACAGAAACGACCAACGTGAAAAATAAAGTATAATAGCTGACGTATAAATAGTGAGCAAACACAAGTTCTCTCTCCCTTTTTACGCTGAACTCTTTTATGATCATACGGTATATTTCAATGCAAAGTACCATTCAAAGGAGTGAATGATCGGTGTGAGTGAATTTCACCATACATGTGAGGTAGGCAGCGAGCAGGGGACTAACTGTAGGTGGGTTTTTTCAGGATAGTACTGAATGAGGTCGGAGTTGGTACATGCGCCTTAAAGAGGTGCTCAGTGATCTGGAATGCACCGCTGACAGCGGGTTGCTAGGCAGAATGCAGGAACACAGTTGGAGATGGGAGAGACAAAGCAGAGGGACCCACGACCCCTGATGGTAATAAATGAGCTGCTCTGTGACTGGGAGCCTGGGCCATCTGGGACCCTTATGGGTCCCAAACTTTCTCTGAGTTTTTTTTTATTCAAACCTTAAACCTTAATCAGGCCCCTAAAAATAAGTGGGAAGGCATTAAGAGACACATAATACACATGGTTATAATGTGTCATTCATTTTATTAAATATGTATAGCCATGTTTATAATGCATTATGAATGCATTA
>JAODJW010000007.1:25513211-25523986 GCA_026777045.1 Hyperopisus bebe | reverse complement strand
CAATATAATAATCTATACCACAAGTGTGTCTGCTGGGGTGTGGCATGAGTAAATGGTGCCCTGTAGTTGTATTCTGGCAACTCTGGATATAACGGACTTTGGATATAATGGACTGTTTTTCCAGGTCCCTTTAAGTCCGTTACAACTGGATTTTTCTGTATTAAAAAATAATCTGTCACATAGGTAATGAAATGCTGCATTTAGTAAGTACAATGAACACTACTTCCGCGTTAAATTTGTCGGCCACTGTTTGCCAGCCGTCTTTTCTGGTTTGGGCTGCTTTGGCCGTGTTACCCCTTGTGCATATTAGTTCTTGAAATTCTTCATATATCCTTCTAATACGAGGTCCTGCTCCGCTTGTGTGAAAAGGTGCACCCTTCCTTTGGTCATTTCGTTGCAGCCTATCAAAAACTTGCTGATGAAGTTTTCTAGACCCGATATATATGGGCTTTTCAAACAATCATCTCGGATGAATGGATCCAGCTAGACTAATCTACTACACAGCTGCGTTTGAAAAACTGACTTAAGAGTTTCACTTGTATTAACTCATCCAGGATGAGGCATCTGATCTCGGATGATTTAAGCGATGTACAGAAAATATTCCATGAAAGTAGCTAAAGGAAGCCAGACTTTCCTGAAAAATTCAGAATCAAACTAACGCCATCTCTATACTTATAACCTCATTTTGTTCAACTAACGCAGTTCAGCTGTAACTAATCAAGGCTCATACAAGACAGACTTGCATAGTTTCACTTAGTGCGTACATCCGAGATATTTAAGAAGCCCAAATGAATGGATGAACGATAGATTGATCAAATGAGTTGGAAAGCGTGTAAAATAAGAGCAGTGGTTTTTTTCCACCGCAGAACAAACACTGCTGATGGAGCTGTATGAAGAATACAAAGATGTCGCTAAAAAAGGCAATACTGTGGCCATAAATAATGCCAGGGAGTTAGCTTGGCAAAGAATTGCAGACAGACTAATTGCATAGGTTATGTAAGTGTTACAAGTGCCTAGTAGAGTGGCACAGTGGTATACTGGTTCATGCTGTCACCTCACACTGTGAAAGTTCCTGGTTTGATCCCCATAGCCAACGAGGAACCTTCTGGGTTGAGTTCAAATGTCATTCTTACTGTATAATGTAATTCTTTATTCTTTGATCTCCGTAAAATACTTTCAATCGCATCTGTGTGAATTGTTCTCCACAAATAACCATATCTTGTTTTTGCTTTTCACTAATAAATTTTAAAAGTAGACTGTGACTAAACAAAGTATAAAAATATCTTCCTGTTTATATTAATTGAACAGATTTTTTTCAGCTTCAGTCATTGCATTTCATGTTTGACCTTTGAAATATGGGTACGCTTTTATTTTAATTATTTTGGGATTAATTAGAATGCTGAGATGTGATTTTTATAGGCTTTATTATATTGATTACATGACATGAGTAGTGAGAGTGTGGAATTTCTTCTGACGGAACGATCTTTTGGGTTTCTGTTCCCACACGTCGGACGTTCTTTGAGACAGTGCTTAACTAAGCGAGACAGTTAACCCGGTCCGGAGCAGACTTATTCATTCGTGTAACTTACCATGGTAACTCAGCGGGGATTTATTTAAGACACGTTGATGTAGTGGAACTCCCACTTAAATGAGCCAGACTTGTCAAAATAAGTCAGACTTTCCCTTAATCCTGCTTCATGGAATACCCCCCTGGAGCAGGAGGAAGCCATCTAGTTGCTAAAGGGGTCTGTTTGTTTACAGTGTGGGTAGGGTAGTGAGGCTGGTAGGAGGAAAGGTGAAGTCTCTGGTATCCTGCTGTACTTTCCATGGGGGTCTGCTATCCGTCAGGTTTCTGGTATCCAATCCAGCAGCTGTCAATCTGAATATATTTTGCAAGGAAATATTCAAGCAACCAGTTCAAGCAGAGTCCTTCTTGCCTAGCTCTTGCCGAGTGCTCTTTAAAGATCCTGGAAGCGCAGAGTAGATCGTCTTTGGCTGGCAGTAATACCTGACTGCCAGCTAGGTGTCACTGAGGCATTGTTGCTGTCCCACCCTGCTAATTGGAGTTCCCTCTGTGCCCTCTTTGGCCCTCACAATTTTTACGATTCACCGATAATTCTGGTAGGCGGGCTGTCAGAAAGTTTCAAATGTTCACACATTTGTAGATGATGCAGCGTCGACCTGCTCCCTCTGCCTCAAGGTTAATTGTCAATCACTGCATTCCTTTCCTTCACCTCACTTATGACGGCCTAGCATCGCATGTGTCATACTTTGAAATATGTTCCCTTCATGTTACCATCCTACCAGGTATGGCAATTACTGTGAAAACCTCATTTAAGAATCTTTATTATTACCAAACTGCTTTACAGCATTTTCATTGCTATTAGAACTTAGATCTTTTTAAGTGGCTCAAGGGTTTATTACTCAAGATTATCCCTGGAAGCTTTTTGGTGGGTCATAAATTGCATGTACATGTAATATTAGAACATATTGATTTGGTTTATTTTATTTTACTCATCATTATGAAGAAGGGGTCAGATTAATTGAATGATGGTATCAGTGATTGCTTTACCTGCTATCAGCACTGATCTATATTGTGAGATTATGAAATACTTTCATGATATAGATAAGACATGATTTATACAGTTAAGCAGAAGAAACTGGATAGTTTAACTGGGTTTTTTTCATACCACTCCCTCTTGAAGGGTAATAAACACAGCAGGAGAAGACCTGCACCTGACAGCATTAATTACTCTCTCTCACAAGCAAGAAAGAAAGAGTTCAGACTGGAGCCGAAGGAGATCACGGCATGAGAGGTGCATGGTGAATGATCCTTCAGCTTTACTTTGACAGACATTACCTTAATAATAATAATAATGATGTGATTCATTGTTGTTGTTGCTAGACAAAACTGCAGACTACCACAGTGACCTACTAACCATTAACTGACAGCAAACATTGAGGACACAAGTAGTTATGTGTTACAAAGCAAAAATGGCACAGTGATGAAATTAAATTTCTTTTTAAACTCTGTGTCCTTATTCTTCTTAAGCTGGACTGTTTCATTTACGTAAAAGGGGAAAATCTTTGGATGTTCTTTTTAGCCATTGATGCATAAAACATAGTGTACATTTTTAACCTTCTTTTGGGGAGATAAATGTTAATCAGAGATTAAAACTGGTATTATTACAATATCACTTTTGTAGCCCATTTTACTAGTGAGGATTTCAATATTATAATGATCCTAGTACAGTAGGTTCACTGAGAATCCTTGGCATGTTGGTGATACAGAGATGGACTGGTGCCTTGATTCTGGGAGAATGGCACTTGAGTGTTATCATGAACTGCCTTTATATTCCCTTATATGTTTATAAAATTGCCTTCTTTTTATTGTTAATTGTTGTTCTTTATTGCTGTGGTTATTTCAATGCAGACTTCCCACACCTTACAGATATTTCTTTTCAGTAGAATGGTATCACAATTTAGCTTAGCCATAACAATCATTCATTATTATTTTTTTCTGTTTCAATTTATGTATCTACCAGTAATGTAATGAGCTCTTTCTTATTACAATAACATGCCTTAGATGTTACAGTTAAGGCTGCTCTGCAATTTATCTAGTGTTCTGAGTCTTTCAGGAATGTTCTATTTATGTCATGGCAAAAACACCCCCCATTTCTGCAGGAATAAGCTGTGGAATTAGGTACAACCTGGAACCTTAAACCTACGTTTTTGCTGCTTGGTTTATGTTTATCATGGAAATATATTTTGAATAAATTTTAAAAAAATCAGATTCTGCTAGATTACTTAAAAATATAAGAATCAGAATGACAGAATGAATATTTAAGTACATTCATTAAAATAGTTGGAATCCTTTAAACGTGTATGGATTAAAGAAAGGAGCATGAAGCCATATATGAAGGAATAAAGGAACTTCAAAACAAGGTCCCCCTCTCTGTTTCTCTATCTCTCTCTGTCTTACCACACACAAACACTGAAAAGCCCTTTTAAACCTTTAGAAAGTTTCCATTTCCTTTTTCGCAGCAGGGCCTCATCAAAATGGAAGGGCGGTTTTCTTGTATAGAACAAACTGAGGAAGACGGTTGAGTTTGAGTGTGAATGCGCACAGGAACCATAACGGCCCACTTTTTCCAGTGTGAGCTTTTCCAAGTAACTTTTATTGTACAACTATTTCTCCACTTTCTGTGCTTATTACTTTACAACGTAATATTGAACAACAAGTTATTTCATATTTTCAAAAGGGATAAGTACATTATTATTTTAAAAATAATATTAACATATATTTAAATAAATTGTCATATTTGTAACTAGCTAGTTTTATATATTTTATATATATATATGTGTGTGTTTATGTATGTATGTATATATGATTACACATTGTAGCAAATGCTTGCTTCTTTGAATAAATATAATAACATCTTTAATACATCATAGTTCAACTGCTCCATTATTACTACATCTAATAGTAATAGCAGGAGCAATGTACTGTGCATAATGTACATAAATTAAATGCAGATGCTCTATATCAATAGATTGCTGCATTATCACTATTAGCTGCTAGTAGTAGGAGCTTTTGCTTAATGGATTATAACTACTTAAGAAATCATACTGAAGTGGAAAGGGCCGTGATTATGCTATAGGTTTTGGACTGTGGGGAAAAGCCAGAGGAAATCCCACAATAACAGGGGGACAACAAGCAAACTCCACACACACAAAGCCATAGCAAGATATGAACCCTGGTCACAGAGTTGTGAGGCAATAGTGCTAACTGCTAACCACCTCATATGGAATACACTATAAAATGAATATTCATGTTTTTGTTTTTTTTTTAGACTGGCTACACTAGTACACGAGGCACAGTCATGTGGACAAAGTGGGTATATATTGGGAAGAAAGAGTGAGATACCTGGAACTTTTTAAAAATATAATGACAAAAAAAATTTGAAAAATAAGAAGGAATTTGTAATATTCCTGTTATGTTAAAGACGAGTGTGTATATATGGTGAATTTTCAAACACAAAGGTCATTCAAAGTGTTTTGCATAAAGTAAAATCAAGAAATAGTAATCATTAAATGGAAAATTAAAATCTACAAGTAAAACACATTTAAAATGTACTTTTTTAATTCATTAAAAACTACAAGGTGGCTGCACTTGGTGCATTTCTAAAGCAGAGTTTCAGAGTGGCAAAGCAGCTGAACACCATTTGGCTTTGCTGACTTTTCACTCTTGGCACTATTAGCTGACCAGCTCCTAATTATCTAAGCGGCCTCTTAGGTCCATATTCATTCAGAAGGTTTGCAATGTAAACTGAGACCACCAAGTAACTTACTTAACAAGTGTGCTCCGCCTAGTCTCTTGAACAGAGCATGGATTATGATGTTATGAAAGCCACCATGTTAGGGGTGGATGAGCTGGTATCTGAGGTTTGGTCTAGGGGTGTGATTCTTGTAGTCTTGGGTTTGAGAAGTCCTGCGTTCAAATCACAGAGGAGCCCCCAAGTTAATATTAGATCACCCTCGAGTTTGTCTTGGTTGTTGTTTTGGCCTGGGGCACTCCTGAAGTTTGTGCGGACCCATTTGTATTGTCAGTCAATTCATTCTGTTACCCTTCTACCCCCCCAGACACGGGATTGTAACAAACAAATAGCAGTTACTTGAATTCTAAAGGCAAGCCAGTGTAAGGAGTGAAGGACTGGAGTAATGTGTTTGTTCTTCTTAGATGAGCTGGAACTGTCTCGTGGATTTTTTTGGGACATTAGGCCTCTAATTTTAAAGTTGTTGCGAGGGTGATAAAAGGAAGACTTAGCTATAGCCTTAATATGGTTAGTGAAACTGAGATCTTCCTCCAACTGGATGTCTGTATTTCTGACAAGGTCCTTAGTCTTTATGGACTTAGACAGTGGGCACTAACCTAATTGTGTCACATCCAGCAATTAACTTGCTCAAGGCACTGACATAAGGAATCGATGGGGCCAAACTAGATAGGTAGATCTGCATGTCATCCACTAACTTTGATAACCCACATTGTTATTTAGAGCTTGAAATACAGGGCCCTTATGGGACTCCACAATTACTGGGTGCTCACCTCGATTTATAACTGCCAATTACAAGAAAAATTCAACTAACCTCGCATTATCAATATCAAAACAATAAACTTTCCAGCAAGCTCAATTTTTGTGGTACTCGATGGAGTTCAAAGGCTTCCAGGATTGTGTCCAGTGTTCAAGAACAACTGGGAAACTGATGGAAGACATCAGTTAGTAAGTGAAGTATTGATACTGTATTGCAGCAGATGGTTTCATGGGCTGAATAATTCTGAGTAACGCTAAGGGTATGTGGCACATAGTCACAGGACAGCCTTTCTAGTGATGACAAACAACAATGCTTCTAAGAACACAGCTGGGGAAATGACTCACCAGCTTCCTTGTAATGTAAACAGTTACCGACTCTAGCTTGGGCTCCATTGTTGGTTTTCAACAAGAAAAAAAGCAACTAAGTAGAAAGAAAAATCTAGCATGAATGTTGCTGTATAGCTTGAGGGCTCTGTGTGCTAAGGAAGCAGGTATATTATTTGCTATTACAATATCAGAAGTTCCCCATGAACACAATATAATCTCTAAACATTATATGCATATTTTTATTATGCTCACTAATATGACACCAATACGTCCTGCCAGTATTTTTTAGTATATTTATACTAAAAGGTAAAATAGGTTATTCATTTTTTGCCTGCTTTGATATGCATCGTGTGTTGGAATCTGAACTGTCTGCATGTAAAGCTATTCAAAGGTAGATTGTGGAACCTGTGGAGGGGCTCGCCTGCCAGAATCCGGCTGTAATTAATGAGAGAAAGCATATGGCTCAGAATCTCCTCTCTTTATTACTGTCGCACAGAACAGATGTTGCCTTTTCACCACTGCTGTCAGATGGTCCAGAAGCAGTCAGCATTAATGAATTCCTAGCTACCAGCCTCTTCTCTCAACAAAACATTTCCCTATTTGTTTAACAATATATATATAGAAGGTGAAAGGATGGAATGTTAATATGCTTTAAATTAGCCCTTACACAAAGCAATATCAAATTATCTGACATATTTAATTCATCAATGTGTCTTACGTACATAAATGTATTTAGGCTTAGTTTAATTTTCATTTATTTATGGGGTTATTTATTTTGCTTATTTATTATTTGGTGATTATTATTCGTTTTTTATTTTTAATTGAGAAATTGAAAAATGTTTCTCTGGCCATATATATTAGCCATAAAGTAAGTTACATGTCTTTCTTTTTCTTTCTTGCTTTCTCTCCTGTAGTATAATGTTTCATACTGTAGTTATACACAAGAATTATGAAACTAAAGTGGAGTGGAATGTAGTGATGACTGGTTTTGTGTAAAATGGCCTTAGACCATTGCTTATTTATTATGGATTTGCTTATAATGCAGTATTGATTTGGTTTGTGTAATTTATATATGTATTTGTTAATTTATATATGTACTTTTAAGTATAATTAATTTTGTTATACAAACTATCAGTTGTGTAAATTATTATATAGTAGTTTTGTTGTTGTTTGTTGATAAAAAGAAGCTAGGCTAATGTTGATTTGTAGCACTGTGGCTATAGTTGGGGTTTGCCTGGGCCTCCAATGGGGATATTCCCACAATCCAAAGGGATTTGGCTGAATATCTCAAACTGTTTGCTATTTGTGCATGCCTTGTTTTGAACTTGCATGATATGCATGTTCTGCCTTGTGCTTTCTGGGTAGGCAAACAATGACCAACTACTTAGTAAGTCCTAATGGATGGTTTGTGTAACTACTGGAAAATAACCTAAAGATAAACATATTTTTCTACATATTTGAGATGAATTTGAACTGTAGGGAATATGGCGAGTAACTACAAGTACAGTAAGTGCCATGTGAGTTTGAGGCAATAACCTATATAACTTGTTTCCTCATGTTTCCACATGTTATATGCAAAAAAAATTGAGGTTTTTTAACATGTTGAGAAATCCATCCAACATTCTAGAAGTACAGAAAAAAAGAGAGAGTATTTTTTACTCATATCATCCAGTTAAGCACAAGATGAATCAAATGAAAATCAGGGTTTCTTTTTTTTCCTCATCGGAAAATGTTTAAGTTCAAAGGAAAAAAAGGCTTATTGAAAAAATAGCAGAATAAGTTCCAGCTGCTCGCTATCTATCTATCTATCTATCTATCTATCTATCTATCTATCTATCTATCTATCTATCTCAGCTTTTCAAATACACTTGACATGTAATTCTACATTTACACTCCAGCTTCCTGAACCTGATTCTATTCTGGAAATATAAATAGATATAAAATGCCAACAGTGCCCAGCAAGCTCTCATTTTAAAAGCTTGGTTAACTGTTTTTCTTGGGGTGGCTAACATGATGATCACATGCAGGTTTTGCATGTAAAATTGTTACAATGGGAAACTACATAATCTATTTTGATCAACAAGATTAAAGCAACTGAAAATTGTGCCAAATGATGACAATTTTACTAAACCATTTGCATATATGAACTAAAACATTTGGAAATTATGTGAAGCAATGAGAAATTATGTTCTGCTGTGCAGAAGTGACATTATGGTGTGGGGATTACACTTGTTGTTCTGCAAATTTTAATTGTCATTTAAGAAAAAAATGCCCTAAAGCAATTGAAAAAAACTAGTAGCCTTCATAAAACCAAGTCTATGACAGAACCTCAGAGTCAGGATGCCTGCAGCACCACACACCAGCTGCAGAAGGACAGCCACCTATGATCATGAAGCCACCTATGATCATGAAGCCAGCACACTGACAGAAAAACCAAACCTCTGACAAGGTTACACATGAGCATTACTCACTCTTTTCTTTAAGCAATGTAGGGGTCTAATTGAACCCCTAAGTAGTTAAGCAGGGGCAAGTGTGACAGAGTATACTCTGTGTTAAATTTGCATTTAAAATGGTGAAACACTTAAGGGAGTAAGCCAGAAGTGGATGAAAGCCACCACTGATATTCCATCCATCTACTTGTGCTGGTCGGGGGAGAAGCCACCTTGGGTATTACGGCTGTTAAGATCCTTCATGGTATATTAGCATTCCTAAGATTTCTACGTCTCGGAGTCAGGAGAAAGTCTGACATATTGACAAGGAGTCAGGCAGCTGTTTAATTGCTGATAATGTCTGACAGGTATTCTCGGCAGCTATAAGATGCCAAAATGATCAGTTTTTTTTTCTTTTTTTTTTTTGGATTGGTCATTCAGAGTTATTCCCAATTGTCACTGGAACATTAAACCATGCCTGTTAGTATGCTGTAGTTCACAATAAACAATTGTAATGTGCTTTACAATGAAACCATTAGTCTCAAGTAGGTTATGAAACACAAATTTGACCCCTCCTGAGCCAGAAAAGTCTTTACAAACCCTTTACAAAGTGTACACTCCCTTACAGCTCTCCTGAGGATACAAGTCCGTGATAACTGCAAAACCTACAAACAGGGGAATCTGAACCTTCAGGTCACACAATCTGTACACAATGCAGTTCTGCTGGGCAGAAATGGACTGAGATTTCTTGCTTGCACAATTCATACTTCACACAATTGCAGGCCTTCAGATACTGACCCTCAGGGAATTGGTTGGTAACACTGCACAACAAAGTTTTTGCTTCTTGAACAGTGTTGGGTGTTCCTCATATATTTTTGGGTGCTGATCATGAAAATCGCATCCAAATTTGCCCATCATGTACCGTTTTATCGAAATCTTCAGTTTTGTCATGTTTTTTTTCCTTATATTTATGTAAAAAAAACATTTCTGCAAGAGACCTATCAACAATGTTTTGTACAGTCTGGGAATGTCCAGGCATGGAATCAGGCCAGGCTGGAAGCTGGTCTGTGGAAGTTTGCAGCCTGGGCATGCCTGAGCAGGCCGGAGCCAGCTTGACACTGCCTCAACAGGCTATAAAAGTGGCTTGGATACACAGATGTTGCTCATTGGGTTAATATAGACCTGAAAGTGTGTATGTATTGTTTCAGAATGTAGCATTGCCTCAGTAGCAATATAACAAGTAAGCTAGATACTATAGACATTTCCAGGACGATTGGTTTTGGTCGATAAGTCTTGTCAATGTCGTAACAGCTGCAATACATTCTGCTATATTTGTGGCGAACATACACTTTGCGCCTCAGAGATGCTCAATGACTGCTCTTGTGAAGAAAGCATATTATCTGTACTTTGCCTGTAAAATTGGTGATCAGGACAAGGAATGGGCGCCTCACACTTGTTGTGCGACATGTGCTGTCTCGAAAGAGAATTCCGTTTGCTGTCCTGATGATATGGCGAGAGTAGAAAGACCATGTGACGGACTGTAACTTCTGTTTGACTAATGTGTCTAGTTTCTCTCCCAAAAACAAAAAGTCAGTTGAATACCCTAATCTTCCTGAGACCTGTGCCACGTGACAACAGTCTTCCAATTCCAAAACCGCCAGAGGAATGGACTTTAAATAAACCAGATGGAGAAACTGCAATGCAGGGAACTGGCAGTCCATTTGAACTTGTTTGGGGCTGAGGTATCACTTGCCGCATGGCTGCACTCAGGTTCTCATCCCTGAGGTGGTTTGTCGTGTGGTGGGTGTGACAGCGCACTGTAATCACTGCATGCTCCTTATCTCCTCCTTCCTCATCAGGTGATCCACATCTCATAACACAGTCAGAATTAAATGATCTGGTCAGAGAGAATTGCTGGGTTTGAGAC
>JAODJW010000007.1:25477847-25506173 GCA_026777045.1 Hyperopisus bebe | reverse complement strand
GTGATGGGCTGGCCCCCCGTCCAGGGTTGTTCCCTGCCTCATGCCCATTGCTTCTGGGATAGGCTCCGGACCCCCCGTGACCCAGTAGGATAAGTGGGTTGGAAAATGGATGAATGGATGGATGTTTGACCAATTGAGATTTACTATTTAAGAACTGTAGGTATACTTAACACTTAGAGGAATTTTTACTTTTCTATTGACACTAATTACCCATAGTGTTTGACAGATAATGGACAATTACAGTAATATAGGTCAGATATAAACATCAACACACAAACCACACAAAAAACAAGACACAAACGTGCAGATATATGATGGCAGGATATTGTGACAATGTTAAACACATTACTGGATAAAGTGGAGACATTTCCATTTTCTGAAAACACCAAGTATCGATAACAACTTTCAAAACAATATCTACAGTCCTAGATAGTAGAGCATTACAGCAAACAGGTTGTTTTGGAGCATGTTCAGGCAGGAGAAATTTTGAGAAAAGGTATGGTTTTCTCAGACCTAGAGTTGATTCAGTTTCTATTATCTCTTTTATAGTCACAGAAAAAGGGTTTGGGTTACCTGTATAGGCCTGTTCTAGGAGGAGAATCAACTGAATGGAAAAAAACGGGTTTTGCACAAAAACACACACATATATATGCATATGGTAAAATCCTTGAACAAATATGTTAAAGGAGGCTGTGTTCAGTGGAAACATCAAAGGGCACACTCTATCTGTGGAACTGTATTGATAAATGTTCAAAAAGAAACAAAGTTACACCTGTAATTATCTGTAATCTATAATTAAAAATATACAGACCCCAAAGGCATCCTCATTTTTTAACTTCATATTTTTCAACATCAGTCATTGGGTTGGGGTGTCATTCTGTTAAAGGCATGATATTTTTTTCTTACCGTATGCACCTGTATGGTAAAGTGATCACTAGATTAGTGTTAACTTGTTTGTGTCCAAAAAAAATAAATGCTAATTCTGTTAATGCTGATGATTTTATGCTAGTCATATTGAAATTTGCCATAACAATTAATTGTAACAGTATAATAATTTTGGTAACGCTTTACATTAATTGTACCTTCATGATGCCTTTATAATACATTCTTAGAACATTCTGTGCCCCTACATAATGCATTTATAGAATATTTATAATAAGCATGTAAGTATATGTTAATATCCTAACATATTTTAACAGCCTTAATATACACTAAAAACAAACATTATATGATAATAACAAACATTATAATCATTTAATCTGATAATATTTGCTATTAATGTATATTAAAGCTGTTAAGGTATTTTAGGATGTTAAGGTATAGATACATGCTGACTATGAATGTTCTATAAATGCATCATGAATGTATTATGACAGTGCACTGAATGTTCTATTAATGCGTAATGAATGGTTTATGAAGGTGCAGTTAATGTAAAGCGTTACTATAATTTTATATGAGATGGGCCCCTTCTGCGTATATACATGATATGAGTACCCTGGCCCATTGTCACTCTCTCTACATATGATACACATATCACAGTTATAATAATTCACATGCAAAACTAAAGGTATATAAGGTATAAGTAACTGAGCACCAAAAGCCTGTCAGTTGATTCATATGAACATTAACCATCCTGTTAATGCAGTGGTTCCCGACCTTCTTTGGCCTTTGACCCCATTTTGACATCACAAATTTCTGGCGACCCCACATACATTTTTTTCTAGAATTTTTTCTAGTGATTTTGATCATGTTTGTTATATCGTGTTGCAAATACAAAGTAGCCAGATTAGTGCACAAAGTCACATTTTATTTTCCCTGATCAAATGTAGAGTTAGTGGAGCTTGTCTTTACAAGGCTGAAGGTGATCGCGATCATTTTATTTGAACTCATTTATATTCATTGATATTTATGAACGTGAAAGAATACAGTTGTTTAAGATTTTTTCACAATAATCAATTTTCACCTCCCCTACTCAAAATCAAACTACTGTACAGATAAATAAATGGTTCAAAACAAGTTCTAACTTTATTTTGTTTTTGTTTTTTTTACTTTAGGGTTAAACAGACTGCAACGAGGACTTGTTTAGTCTGTGTCCGATGCCGCAAAACTGAACCAATTCCATATTACAGATGTAGTAACATCTTTCTTGGGCACAAGCTCCATCTTTTACAAGAGGGTCTAGCTGCAGACGCCAGTAGAGTGGAGCTCCACCCGAAATATGTCACCTCCACAGGAAACACGTGATCTTTAAGGACGTAAAGTAGAGCTCCAGTTAGGGTTAGGTTTATGGTTAAGGTTAGGGTTTATTCGCTGTAACACAGAGTTGAGGCCATGTGATTTAAATGACAATTGATTATCAGATCTTGTTTATGATTTATTCAAGAATTCTGTAGCTGGAGCTTTGCTTAACAAGCCAGCACACAAACTTACCTTTCAGTCAGTCCACATCAATGCTTAGTTCATAATCTTATCTACAACAGTTTTAATTGAGTAAATAAAGACAAGCCAAATATTACATAAACAACAAACAACAATGAATAATAATAATAATAATAATAATAATAATAATAATAATAATAATAATAATAATAATAATACACCTTAAAATATAAACATAATTTTCAAATATCTGTCTTTTGATATTCAAGTGATATAATCTAAAGTATCTTTTTATCAATTCAGAACAATGCAGGATACAGTGTACTACCTTGTATTTGTTTACTCATACAGGCATTCTTTTGTTTGGGCTTTAACAAATAGGACCATTGCTCATATAACCTGTAGAGCTTGTAATCTGTGGAACCAATGTCAGAGATGACCCCAACTGTTATAGACTATCTTATCATAACATTTTAAATAACACTGAAGAGTGTTATTTTTGTGAATAGTAACGTAACATTTATGGTTTCAAAAGTGTTTGCATGACTGGGTTTTAAGTAAGAACTTGATGTGTTTTATTTTGGTAGTTACTTGACAAATTATCAATCACATATGTTCTTTAAAAGTATATTTTGATCAGGATATCTACTTGTAATAGAAAATAAAGTTTAAGTACATTTATACAAGGTTATGAATTCTAAACTGACAAATTATATTTGTTGTGTCAAAGACTGGATGAAATTCAGCTTTTATCCTTTGCCTCAACGGGTTTTGTGAGCAGCATTTATTTTCAACAAAAAGGTGCCTCATAATATGAATAATGATGAAAAACGAGGCTTACAAAGGTCCTCAACTGGGATTGCTGAGGTTTCTTTTTTTTAAACAATTTGATTTGCTTATTTGAGGAATCCCAGGATCCCAAGTGGGGATACAGGTTAGTCTTGGACATGGGTTAAATTCTCATTTATTTTAATCTGAATCAAGAGTTTTGACTTGTTCTGCTGCATTGCCCTCAAATTTTACACTTAAACATTTTTACTACCCTTTGAAGCCACTGAAAAACCCTGCCCTATTCTTATATGCCATTGGCAAAAGAGGCAAAGAATGGCAGGAAACAATGCCTGGCATTAAACTTGATGAATCTCCCTTTGTACAAAGCGTTAGGAAAAAACACATTTTTAGTTGTAAGAGTTCGAGACATCTGCACTTTTCATTAGTGATTTGTGTCTTCTCACTTTCTGAAGCATTTTAGGAATCTTAATCTGTATATATATAGTGTGAAGTACACTGCTAGGACAGTTAGTATCAGGCTTCTAGAAGTAGGACTTAAGTGCACTTAATGTTTCCCATTCCTTTTGAAGGTCACTTAATGTCATCCTACGATTCATGAAAAACTTTAAAACTTAAAAAGTTTAAACATTAGAAGGTCACTTCTGCCCTTTACCTGACTGGCTTCTGGTTGTTCCCAGTGTCTCCTGCTTCACTTTGTTCTTGTGTACTGCGGTCTTAGAAATTTTCAACCTGGAAGCAACCTGCTCCTCAGCATAGCCTTCTGCCAGCAGGATTAAACCAGGATTTAAAAATGCAGATTTATTTAAAAATAAAGAATGATCGCTTATTTTTTCTACAGCTGTGTGGAAATTAAGCAGCTGTGTTAATGTGGCAATATTATCATTGGCTAATCCCAAAAGGCATTTTGTTTTTCTTCTGTAATACATGTAACTCCATATAATACAATTTATTGCTAAAAGAATTTTTTTAAGTATTTCTTGTTGCTGTTTTTATTCGTTCATTACCTAATTCATTTTCATTCATTTTGTTTGCCTGCTGACACCCAGGTAGCCAGCAGTGGTGATGGCAGGCCTATAGTGGCTTCTTAAGTGATGGCAGACCTATAGTGGCTTAAGGGAAGCAAACTGTAATGGAGGGAGAAACATTTTAACTATTTTAGTCTATTTATTTGAAATTAACAATTACCATATACAACACAAAATATAGTATAAATATATTCATTTTATTTATAATGGTATTTACATTAAGCTTATCCAAAAAAAAAAAAAAAAAAAAACATATGTATATTAACAATAGGTGAAACACAAGTGCACAAAATAAAACGAAACCTAAAACCAACCTAAAACCCTTCGATCCTTCACAGAAAGCTTATGCTTTCCATGAAAGTAACTCAAACTTGAGTATTTAAGTTTAAGTCACCTAATGGAAGGCAATCTCCCTTGTCAATTAACATTACTTCACACACATTCAAAAGTGGCAGTGTCAATAATACAGAGATTTTCATATACAAAAATAAGTTTTCTTGTCGTTCAGTGTGATGTATAATACAAACACAGACATAAAAAATTACATCGATTTAAAATATAGGCTAATATAAGAGGTTGGCATTATTTTCTGCAAAACCTGGATACAGTCTTTTAAGTCCTAGCATCACTGGAAGCCCTGGGACTCCAAAATTCATCTGGTGTAAAAATTCGACATTCTTAGGCCTTTAATTAGATTGACTTAATTGCACTTAGATTCGCTATGAAGAGTGGCCGTCCGTTAAACCTTATCTTCTGAGTCTTGGTGATAGTGAAAAGAGGTACTCTGGTCGTTTATTCTCCTGCTACAACTTTCTGCACTTGGAAAAGCTTAAATGGGCAAAATTGCATTATGATTAGATTTTGCATATTATGAACGAATTTATCAATTTACAGTAATGCATTTCTAAAATATCCCGCTTGCATTTGCAAATTCAAATGCACATGTGACTGATTATTAATTGGTATTTACCTGATCAGTATCTGTCAAACCAGGTAGTAAAATTTAACAACTCTTGCTCCTCGTAGCTTAGAGTCTCGTAGCCTGCTTCGTCTGAGGAATATGTGGACTGAGGCGATTCTGGTTCAGCGGAACAACTGTTCGAATGAGTAGGAGACGGCACCCCGCAGTGGAAAGCCGCTGACACCGCGTCGTGTTCGTCCAGGAGCTGCTGGAGCGCACGGATATACTCCACAGCTGACCTCAGTGTTTCCACTTTGCTCATCTTCTTGTTAGTCGCCCCGTTGGGCACGTGCTGGCGCAAGGTCTGGAAGCCTATGTTGACCTGTTTGACCCGGTTCCTCTCCCGCTCGTTGCGCCGCGCCACGGCCATCGGCTGCTGTTGAGGGATGTCGTATCCCAGTCCGTTGAAGCTGAGCCTCCGTTTGCACCTGAGGAGTTCGGGCGTACTAGAACGCTGTCTTTTCAGCACTTTGCTTTTGCTTTGATGGACCCCAGTGTTGGTGACGCTGCACGTTTCTTCCGAGGATTGCAATGCGATTTTGGCGCAGTGTTGCCCAAGTCCAAAAGAATATACACTATGTATTATCTGTGCTGTTGTGATAGTAGTGCTTGCCATCTCTTTTTAAAATATAAATTACTTAAATATGATAGTTGCACAGACAGTGCTTTGCCTTCGTTTCTTTCGGTTTGGACGTGTTCCTGCTCCAGAGAAGGAAGTGAGATCCGAGATTTGTATAGTATCAACCCCACTAGGGGACGTGTGACAGCCTTTAGCCGCACTCCTCTTTTCTATAAGCGTCCCACAGCCCACCCCTTCGAACAGCAAGCTTTTCTAAAAGTCCCCGCCCCGCTGTGTGCCTCTTCAGTTCATTGGTTTCGTGAGCCAGGCGCGTGGCTCTGTTCGCTTAATAATAAACAATGCAAACAATGCAGAAACTTCGCAGCGGCTGGGCCACGCGCTTATCTCATTTACATTCCAATATACGTAGTCTGAGAGCCGATTCAAACTTTCAGTAACCGGTAAAAGGGGAAATAAACATAAAAAGTGAATGATTTCGTTCTAGCAAATGCCTTTTGAATCTGACAATGCACCCCTGGTTGCACATTAATAGTGCATTTTTTTCATCCCTCAACCTTCGCTTCACCGATCACTCCTGTCAGGTTTATATAAATTTCAATATAGCAGGAGCGCTCCCCCAATCAGCTCTATAACGACCCATTTTGAAAATGTGTAACTATGTAATATTTTTCGTTAAACATTTGACATTACACGTATGGTTTCCAAATGAAAACTAGACCAGAAAATGAGTTTAATTTGTCTGTACCCCCCCCCTTTAGTTTCCTTTAATAATTCGATTCTTTTCGAGTGCACATTCAGTACCAATGCGCCACTCTCAATTTCACTGCAATCGGACATTACCCACCCTGTTTTAACTTATTATATTGTATATAGGCATCATGCTAGAAATTCTGATTGTGTATTAGGGAAATTGTGTAAACAAACATGCACAGACAGTATCCTCTTGCGGTTTTGCAATGGCTTTGCTGGGATACGTCGTTGGTTTTCGACGTACATTATACGTACATAAGATACTTCCGGTTTTTTTTTTTTTACTTTTTGAAGTAAATGGTATTAATGCCACTGTAGTATTAGTAGGCTAGCTGGAATTAAAATAGCATCTGGATAAAATTATAGTGCTGTTTTACAGTATATTTACCTACCATATATATCGTAAATTGTGTTTTTTGTACAAAATGTATCATCAAAATAGGTGTTGAGAAAAATAAAACTAATGTAGATGTCATACATACAGTACAAGACGTTTTTACGGCTAACGGCACATAGTGTTATTCATAGAAATTTATTACTGCTGCTATTTTGTTTGCCAGTGATATTAATTCCTTCCTTTTTCTGCAACTACTTGTCTTATTCAGGGTCACGGGGATAATATTAATCAAAACAGACAATTCTTTTTTAGAAGGAAGTGGCCAGCTATTGAATATATGTTACACCTTCAATGAAAGCTTGAAAAAACAAAAACTGCCTCAATAGCAGATCACCACAGAGGTCGACTATTCTTTAATCAAGGTCAGTGTATCATCTTGTCAAGTTTGAAAAAAGGATTTAATAGAGCTGAAGTTCATGGATATACAAAATGGTGAGCTGGTCACATTAACATAAAAGCTATTCAATAACAGGCAATTTATAATCCTGAAGGATTTATATAGAATAAAGCAATTGTTTGCGGTAGGTAATCAGTTTTGCAACGTCATATGTTGGCGTTAAGTCTCATTTTCTTGATGACAGAAGGAGGAAGCAATCTTACTTGTTCACCTTGTTCTTGAATGACATTTTGGTTTCGATAGGGAGAATTTTGAATAATTTTAATTAGATGAATTCCAGAAAATAAGTCATATTAAATGCAATATTTGATGGCACTCCATTTAGCTATTATCATGCGTGGCATGGTGCATGCAGGAAAAGGGTGACGATCCACTTGCAGTTCTGAGATAAACAAGGGTTTATTGAATTAAATTGAACACACTAGGGAAATGAACAAATTAAAAGGACCACACAGAGTCAAAAACTAACAGGGAAAAATTAGAACCAACTAAAGAAACCATAAAACAATAACACCAGGGAACAGAGAAATGCAGGGAGCAGCACTAAGAAACAAACAGAACTCCAAACACACATGAAGAGAGTGGACACAAGCACACAGGCAAGCAAGGCAAACAAGGGACAGGTGTAACTCAGTAATCAATTAACAAATCTGAGGCACAGGGCAACAAACAAGCAACAGAAGAAACAAATTAACACTATCATGCACAGAAACAAAGGAACTAAACAGACACTGAAATTAGGCAACATAACCATTAACTGGTAATACATCACTAAGACAATAAAAATGGAACAGAAATACAAAACAAAATAAATAAACAGATGAGGCTGGTCAGGAGACCAGCCTCGAACCCATGACTAAGACAGATCTAGTCTTTGTCACATGCTCAAGCTGTCTGGCAATTCAGGGAACAGGAAAAACACACTAGGGATTTAGACACACTGGGGCTGACAGGGTGGAGACACGATGGGCAGGGTTGGGCAGGCACTGACCCTGACAATTTATAAAGTGGTATAAATATACATCCTGCAATATGCAAGTATCTCCTCCTTCTCTTCATTGATCTGTCTCACACACTTTTTATCCAGTTCAGGGTCCTGAAGGGCAGGGTTAGAATGTATTCCAAGAACCACAGTGCACAAGGCAAGGCACGAACTGTATGGGGCACTAGTCCACTGCAGGGTGCAAGCACTGGGTCAATTTTGAGGTGCCAGTTCTGACTGCATGTTTTTGGATTACAAGAAGAAAACCATGTACCCAGAGGAGAGCTGCTCAACAGAAACTACAAAGGCGACGCGCACTGTGCTCCATCCCATTTATTTGATTCATTTAATTCATGTATAATAACTCTGAATTAATTGATTAAAATTATGTTTATATATTCAGCAGGATGAGGGACGCAGGATTAGACATGAAAAGCAAAAAGTTTTATTTATCTCAAAAGTACAAAACTGAAAACAACCAAGATCTTTTATAAAAAAAAAAAACAAACAAATGGGGGCCATGAAGGAAGGCAAACATGAGCAATACTAGGTAATAACATTAATGACAGATCTGGAGAGCACAGACCTGAGAAGCACTTAAATACACAATCAACGACGGAGCAAACAATAGGCAACTGAAAGTGATTAACACAAGGGTAGGAAGGAGCGGTAAGAAAAACGTGCACCAGCCGTAGCTAGTTAGAACCACGCCAAGGAGGAGACAGGAGGGTCAAGCAGATACGGTGGGTAGGACATGATATGCTACATGTTCTGCCAAGCAGATTGTGCTCATTTTGAGGAAATGTATATTTTACAGCAGGCACAATATCCCCTTGGGAATTTTACTATATTTTGTTCATTTTTTTCCCTCTCTAAATCCAGGAACTAATTATTTGCATCTGATGCCAGATTTTCTCATCTTAAGTTTTTGAGTTTAAACCATAATAAATCTGTTTGTTTTACAATGAGATTGATGAATCTATAAATACTGTAAGGTTCACTGTGATGCCAAACAGAAAGAAAAGTTTGATCAAGAAATCATTAGTCATCCTTGTGCCTGCAGCTTCTCCATGGATGGATGGATGGACGGACGGACAGTGAATCATTAGTGGTGGCTATACCCACTATGCTTTGGATACAGACATGAAACAGATATATGGAAAACTGTTTAACCAGTCTGGGGCCTGTTTCACAAAGCAGGATTACTTGCTTAGCCAGATTTAAGGTGGTCTGGGCTAAATGTAAGCTGATGAAAATAAGGTCTATTTAGTCCAGACTACCTTAAATCTGGCAAGTTATCTGGCTAAGCAAGAAATCCTGCTTTGTGAAACAGGCCCCTGGACTCTAACCCAGGAAATACTGAGCAGAAGGTAAGAACCCAAGATGGGATAGCAGTCCATGGTACGGTACGATATGGGTAAGTACCAGATCACCTAAGCACATGTTTTTAAAAAGAAGGAGTACACTTGAGTTTTTGTTGTAAACCAACACAGCTTCCGCAGCCACAGATGACAGAAGTCAAACCCATAGCCCCGGTGGTGTGAAGTCATCATGCCACAGTGCTCGTTGTGTATCTTTCCTAACCATCTTCCAGCTGCTTATCCTGACCTGAGTCTTTGGGATTTTCCGTATTATTCATATTATTATTCTGTATTATTCATTCGCCATCTCTTTTAAGCAAAACATTGTACACTAACATGTATAACATTGTATAATGTGTTTGATGTTGTTCTTTCACCTCAGGTAATAGTACATCTGTAATGCAAATTTCTGTAGTACAACACCATGTCCACAACTAAGGGTAAGCTCAACCATTCGTGTGAACAGAACAATGCAGTCTTTTCTAAGAGGGCATCATAGCTCCATCATTTCCCATTTAGCATTGAACTGTCCAAGTATGTACTGGAAGTCATGGTCAGATAAGGCCAAAATAATGACTGCAAATAGCAGGGATGGCACCCCCCAAACCAGACACCTACAAAAACATGGCTGTGATTTGATATTTTATTCACTAAAATCACAAATTTGACAAGGTGCATCCTCAGCTCAGGCCACCACCCTCTCTAAATAACTTTGACTGTGTCAAATATACAGACTGAACTCTAATTACAGTCATACAGGGGCAAAATGTACAAACATTACTTAAGGTACCAATAAAAACCAACATACCTCACCCAGAATAGGGTTACCAGGATCCACCCCTGGAGCTAGACCAGCATCTTAGCATAAAGGTTATATTGTATCTATCTCTGAACCGTCATCAGCAGCCTTCATCCTAAAATCCTGGGTGGGCCAGAAAGTTTTAATTTAATTAAAACAAGCGAGTAGAGCAAGCTTTCGTCCCAGAATAATTACAAAGCTGTAGATCGTTTCCTTGTGCATAAAAACAATATACCTCATCTATTGCCCTGCCCCTTTTACTTTGTCTTAACGCCCATTTGACTGTTTACACAGCCCATAAAGTGCGAGGGACTGCCATCACATTCAGGGTGTACCAGGGTCTACTGCCCTGGGCTGCCTGGGATAGACCTATGGTCCCCTGTGACTCTGACTAGGATAAGCATGATAAAATGGATGGATGAATGGTTTACAGTATACTAAAAAAAAAAATCCGTGAAATATTTTTTAAAATAAAATCACATGTAATCACACTTATTGTAGTAATTCACTGAATGCACTGTTTATAGGAGTTTGCAATAAATACATGTTTTTTGTGCAATCATAAAAAAAATTAAAATAGCTGTCATCCTAGTAGACAAAGTACACATGCATTGGACAAGGTACAAATAGGGGCTCCTCTTTACATCCACAATGGCTTCCTTTTGCAGCGCTTCTCTTAATTGGTTGAAGCAAAAAGAGACGGAATGCATGTTTATATTGCGGTGTGTGTACTCAGTTTCAGGAATATGAGCCATTCACAAATTTTGCAAGCAACATAACAGGTCACAAAATAATGTAAACAATTCTGTTAATCATTTTTAAATATTCAAAACTTTAAATATTGCAAGACCATTCTCACAATTATGATACCATTATGCAGATGTGGTTCCTTGGATTGTCTTTTGGTAGCCATATTTGATACATCTTATAGTGGGTTGCATCAAGGGCCAGGAAATGAGTCTGAAGGGGAGCTTATAACAGCCCAGATGAATTTCTTAGCACAGTTGTCATCAGATGCCATTTCCCAAACAGATTTGAGGTCCATAAAAGAGAATAGTAGCAAATGGGCTAATAGACAAGATAAGACATACCCATGTGCAGAGGGAAGTGAGAGTCCTGGGGTGAGCTGATAAAGAGGCTGGAGTCATTTCAAGCAGTCATGTGGGGTGTCACTGTTAGAGGCTCGGGAGACACTTGGCCAAGTAGCTTTGGGAAGCAGAGCTCAGCTGCTGGGGCGCCTTGCTGGGTCAGGGGGATTTCACACAAACACGCCTTCAGGGTTGAGGCTAGAAATAATAGGATTGAGCAGATTCCGTGGGTGACCCAGAAGCCGCTTGGCCGTGGATTGAGGGGGCAGTGCTGCACAACACGAGCCAGAACCTGTCAGACACACAAAGGGCAATAAAGAGGGCATCACTTTTTATGGTATATGGTCTGGGGGAGGGGGGGGGGGTGAGCTGGATGAGAAACAAGCTGAACAGTACAATTAAATTAACAGAACACCAAGCTTCAGTTTCTGTGAATTTCTGAGAAGGAAATTATCATATGTGGGATTTTAAGAACATGTAATAATCAATAGTTGCATTTTATGTACACTCTGGTGCTCACTAGAGCTGGGTTTCTCAACTACTGGACTCTAGTGATCCGTGGATCTATATTAGGTACATGTAATGGGCTGCCACAGGGACCCAATTACTGAGGGGAATCCCCCCAGCTGAGCCTTGCGATTTGAAAGGTTGGGTATAACAGTTGAAATATAGTGTAGGCGTCTATATGCCAATGTCCACCTGTTCTCATTCAAGCAGCCACCCTTGGCCACTTCAGACATCTTTGGGTTTTAAGCATACCATTGTAGGATCCTTTAGGGAGGAGATGCATCTTTTCAATTTTCTCCAGATGTTCTAGGTCTGTGTGAATGTGGGTTCCTGTCTGCCGGATGAACTGCTGCAGGTTGCATTGTCGCAGCTCCTTGTTCAGCTTGTCCATTTCCTCTGTCTTAGCCTGGGGGGGGGGGGGGGGGGGGTGGAGTTGCATGAAATTTTTTGGTCTGTTACTACAGGATGCTCTACCTCTATGGCAGTCTACTTAGGGTGACCAGATAATCCATGTCAGGAAGGACACTGAGCTACAACATGGATTTATAAACTACTATTTCAATTAACAGGACCTGGATTTCACTTAACCACTGAGTTCTTGCTCAGTGCTGATTGGTCAGTCTCATATAATCATGCGTGTGTCACTAATGTTAATGTGAAGGAGCTGGAGTCTTTCAGTCAAGGAAACAAACCAGTCAAAGCACAAATGGAAATGAACTTTTTAGCCAAGTACAGGAGCCATTCAGTTTCAAAGTAATTTGTAAAACTTCATGTATCGCAAAGTGCCATCCCTGAAAATATACTCGAAGATTGAGTGACATACAATTCTTCAAGATTTTTGACAAATCGTTATGAGAAAAAATGTGGTGACTCAGTATTACCAGAAATAATTGCAATATTTTGTTCACCCAGTCATCTGTTCCTGACTGCATTTACAATTCGGCCACATGGGGGCAGTGGTTACCAACAACACACTGAATTTTGGCGTTAAAAATAAGACATTTTGCGTTTTCTTCCTGCATTTTATATCTTTCTTGTTTCAAAATGTAAAATCGAAACCACAGATAATAAACAAAGTAAAATCCTCATTATGTGTTGCTGAATTAAGCCTGGGTACCGAACTTCGGTACTTTTGTGGTACCGACCGAAATGCTCCAATCCTACCGAAGATCGAAAACTTAATCTTCTGTCGGTGCCAAATTCCGATACCCGAACAGTAAATCTCAGTGTCTGTGATCTAATAAGCACGCAGCATACTTGTGTAAAGATCTAACGTCGCTGAAACGTATTAGCTCGACAACGTTATGTCATTTTGTGGAAAATTGAAGCTCAATCTGACGGACAAATTTATCTGAATTATAAACATATCGCGGGTCGTAAATAAAATCAGGGCTCTCAAGTCTCACAAATTGCCCATGAGACACATTTCAACCAGTTCACACGCCACACCTTGTGTTGAGATCAAGGGATAATGCCCACCAAGGTTTCCCGTTATATAGAATTTATAGACGAGGCGCAGGCTTAGGGAGTGGAGTTCTTCTCCGAGTTCATAGCCGTCCCAAGTTTATATAGAATTAATAGCCACCTACCAGCTAATCATAAAATTAATTTTCTGCAAGTACGCCATTACATGTATGCGCACACATACGGCGTGGAGACAAGGTGGGCGTAGCAGAGCAAGATCCAATGAATGCGGTAAGCAGGGCTCTGAAGTGTCACGCATTGACCGTGAGACCCGCTGCGCACCAACTTTTGATTACAGTAAACTTGGGATTTAAATATAAATAAAGGTTATGTCCTGTTATGATCGCGACCGATCCCCCAGTAACTAATCAATTACTAACAAAACGACTTGTTCAAATAAAAGATTAGTGCTGTAATGTTTAATGTATTCTTGTTGTCGTTGAAATTGATTTCAAAACATACTGGTATCGAAAAAAATATATTGTTCAGAGACCGATATCGAAATAAACGTATCATTCGGTACTGGTATCGAAAAAAATTCGATGCCCAGCCCTACTCAGAATTATTATTATATATATATATATTTTTATTTTTTTTTGGGGGGGGGGGATTCAGATTAACTTTTTTGAAGATGATCGGCAGTCAGCTGCCAATTTTTGAAGGTACTGACTTGGCTAAAAACCTAGATATAAATGAGCATAACAGCATAAACTAGATAGATAGATAGATAGATAGATAGATAGATAGATAGATAGATAGATAGATAGATAGAAACACATAAATATGCAAATATACAATTGCACGTTGTGTAAAGGAAAGTAAGAAAAACTAAATAGTCAAATGTCTTAATCACAGAATACAAATATTTATGAATAATAAGAAGTGCAGTGTCAATTTCCCTCAGTGTCTTTTAGCTCTACCCTGTGATGTGATAACTAGAAGGAGGATATTCACTAATCATGATATGCTGCACTCTTACACTTTTTTTAGTTTACATTTATGGTTTCTCTGATCTGTAGTTTTACTATGTCTCAACTACACTGAGCAGATGTGATACTGGAAATGGCCAGTGGTAAACACATTGGATGCATTGACAGTAAGTGAAACTCACTCTCTTACTGTACAATGGCATCTTTAAATGTGATCATCTGCTCAAAGTCTGAGAATATGCTAACTTAAGGTTTGTTGTACGCTTTTATTGTCTATTCAATTTTGAATGCCACAGATATAAGAAGCATAGCAGGAAAGTACACCCACACACCAACAACGATGACTGCAGCTTCTTTTTTTGGGGGGGGGGGGGGGATTCTGATAAGCATGTATATTTTTTCTGATTTTATATATTCTTCTTGAATTATGTTTGTGAAGATGCAACTGATCACTTCTGATATACTCTTTGTAAGATATAATTTTCATAAACCACTTAAACCAGTTTAAAAGAAAAATCTGAAGCGGGCATCCTTATTGATCTTTATAATACATGTTGAATATGGTGACGGCATATATTATGTGCATTTTCTACAGGGTGCTGACCATCTATCCATCCATTTTCCAAACCGCTTATCGTTCTGGGTGGTGGGGGGTCTGGAGCCAATCCCGGAAGCTATGGGCACGAGGCAAGGAACAACCCAGGATGGGGGGCCAGCCCTTCGCAGGAGTACTGACCAGTACATACATATATACATCCATGCATCACCCAGCTGCTAATCCAGTACAGTATTGCTGAGGGGCCTGTAGCCCAGCCTAAGCAGTATAGGGCACAAGGCAAGTAAACATCATGAATGAGACGCCTGTTCATGAAAGGGTATAAACACAATCACACACTGTGAGCAATTTAGAAACACCAGCTTACCTAAATTAGAAATTTGACTATCTGGAGGGAGCTTGTGCAACAGAGAGAGAGAACATGCATGCATGCATGCACGCACACACACACACACACACACACACACACGCACACACAAATTCTGTTCTTAGATCTTTGTGGGGACTGTCCATTCATTTCTTTGGGCATAAACCTAATCCTGACAATGGCAACCTTAACCCCTACCCAGCCCTAATCCTTAACCATAACCAAACAAAATGCAACACTTTTGATGTTTTTAGTTTTTTGATTGCAGTCACAGATTTTCCCCTTCTGGGGAACAAGAAAATGTCTCCACAAGTTCAAAATAACTGGTTTTTTGTCACATTTTGAGGACATTTGGTTCCCACATAATAATGTATACATAACCCCCCCACCTCCGCCATCCCCCACACACACATACACACATACACGCACATGAGATGGGATTCTAACCAACTGTGCCCCCAGCTATGCCACCGTGCCACCCCTAAATACATCCGTCTATCCATCCGTCTATAGCCACTGGTCTTATTCAAGATCGTGGGGGGTCCAAAGCCTCTCTCAGAAGCTACAATCACGAGGCAGGGAATGATGCAGGATGGAGAACCAACTCATAACAGGGCACACACACCATTTGGCAACTCCAGCAACTTTAGCCAGTTTTTTGGATTGTGGAGGGAAACCAGAAAACTCAGAGGAAACCTTATGACAACACAGGGAGAACATGCAAGCTCCACATACGTAGAACCAGGGTGGAGACTCAAACCCTGGTCCCAGAGCTGTGAGACATCACTGTGCCACACCTTCCTAAACACAGTATGTATATTTATTTATAGAAAATTTTTAAATGAAACATTAAAAGTATGTATCCAATGAATTTACAGAGTACTGCCATGTGGCCATGCAGTTTCTCTTCTGAAGAGTCACATAAGAGGTATGCAGCCCTTTTTGTGAATTAGCTGCTTACCTGCAGCAGAGCCTCTGTGCTCCCGAGAATTTTTTCAAGCTCTGTAAGAGAAGACTCCAGCTCCTCTCCATGCTTCTGCTCGCTATTTAGCTCTACCATAACAGACCCCAATGACTCCTCAAGGTTTGATAGTGCTACGAAGGACTGACGTCTGATGTTCTCCAGCTCGATCTCCTTCTCCAGATGCCCAGTGTGGACTGTGAGGTCCTGCAGGCTGGTATCGTAGCTGTCCATCATTTGGTGCAGTTTCCTCAGCTTGTGGTTCAAGGCAAGTTCCTGATCTTCCTCTGTGCGTAGCTTTTGCTCCAGTTTTGCCTCTAGCTTTGTCTCTGGTAGCTCATAGTCAGAAGCAGTCATCTGTTCCCAGACAAGCATCTCCTGCTCCATTGCGTTCAGATGGACCTCCAGGTCATGCAGCCTTGTTTGCTGCTGCAGAACTTGCTGGAAAAGCTCGTCCTTGGACACAGTGACAGACGAGCAAGGGGGAGGTGTGAAAGCTGACCTTTTCAAATGCTTGGGCTTCTTTTTGAGTGAGCTAGAGTGACCCAGGTTGAATGTGTGAGACCGTCTGGGTTTGTGAAGTTCTAACACATGTAGTTTGGGGCTGGTAATTCCTTTTTCCGAAACTGTTCTGTCCTGATTAGTGGGACCAATGCGGCGCAAGAAGAACTGGATGTCACTGGCTTGCTGACCTAGCTTTGTCATGGAGTCCAGCAGTTTCTCATTAGCCAGAAGCTGCCTTTCATAGTCTCTCAGCCTCTGGATCAGAACATATCGACCCGTCTGACCTAATGTGAGCAGAAATATTAATGGTCAGTGTAATAGTGAAACCATCAGCTTTGGTGTTGATCTAACAATGATCTTAACATACACCTTCTTCGATAACTAATAGTTTCTGTGATACAGGTACACAGAGATGAGATCTTAAACTGAGAAACAGAATACCAGCAGAAAGCAAAAAGTTGGGCTTACCTATGGCTTTGGCGAGGGTGATGACTACATCCTGACAGGAGGTCTTCTCAGACAGGCCACACACCACCCGTAACACCCCATCCACCCACACCTTCAGCTCCATCGCCACCCTACAGCTTCGCCCACGATCACGGCAGCATGACACCAATACCTTCAAAAAGAGCACCCTCTCTCCTCCAAGCCCCTTTCTACTGCAGCACTGTCTATTGAGAGTGAAGAAAAATGTAAAAGCTACATTAATATTATTCAAAATCATTCCTATAGCAAATAAACGTAAATTTCACATTAAGGCTCACATTTTTAATATTCATATTAAATTGTCCAGCTCAGAAATATTTTATTTTTTTCTATTTTGCATTGATCACAGGAAATATGCATATCACACTTTTTCTATCGAACAAGACAGATAGATACAAGCAGTTTGTTTTTCCTGCCACCAAAAGCCCTATAATATCACACACTTCATTGTGTTCCCTAGATGCCTAGGTGGCTTTATCAAGGGACTCTTGTAATTCCAGTTAATGATGTCTTGCTCAAAAATATCTGTTGCCTCTGCTGAGTTAAGCTTGAATCTGTAAACCACAATACACACTAAATACATTCATCCAGTTGAAGCTAGTAAACCAACACTAGAGTCTTTCGGAAAAACAATCAACACTTACCTGGAAGATCAAAACTATAATCACAGTGGCGTACAATTCCATTCAGTTTTGAAAAGATCACAACTATCCAATTGCTTCAATATAGCATTAGGAGCATCTAAACCTTTCTAGTATCACCAACTAGGTCATGACACCAGTAGTGCTATAAAACAGAGTGTCCCTAAAATCTCCTAAATGTCCATACATGTCATCTACTGCACGGATATTCCAATTAGGTATCACCATTCTCCTTGTTAGTTGCCTTTTACTAGATTAAGAAGTACAAACTAAAGCAATAGGTAAAAATGCATTGAAATGTATATAAAAAATGCATTTCTTTCATTTTGAAAATTAGATGCTGCTTGCAAACTGTAGAGTATCCAGTCACCCAAGCCTGTTAAAAGATACTCACATTTCTTTTGCAAAGTAAATCCATTTTGTTTTGCACGTACAAACCGTCGTGCCTTGTCAAGGACAACGAGTTCCTGTTGATATATGCAGGAAAGAGTCACTGCGTAGAGATCCGGCAGTTGTAATAGACCAAAAGAATCCATCCCGAACAACTTGCCCATCCTGTGAAACCAGGCTGTCAGAAGAAGAAGACGCAACCAATCCCGCTCAATCTGATTGGGGGGTGAAAGGCGGGGCACAGAAACCATTTGCCTAACTGCACTCTCGCATTCTCGCATTCGTGCTCATCCACTGGATATTTAAATTCTGAGTCAAATGTGAATCACAACTGGAATCTTGCTCCACCCAAACGGTATCACCTCAGGGTTTGCCCATGAAGTTTGAAACATAGTCCTTTAACAAAAGCGCTTTTCTGCACAATAGTCCTCATCAGAATTACAATGTAGAATGATAACTTCGGCACACTAATTGATCTCTCTGTATTTTAGATTTCTTATACTGTATCTAATCTTTCAAAGGAATATTGTGATTATCTAGTAAAAACTCATTGCAGTGACTTGCCCTTATTCTGCACCTGTGTCTGCCTAGGAGGTGTGAATGGTCTTCATAGTATAACCCTACCCACACTCTAGATAAGGGAGAGAACAGAAGACATTCGATACACACTTTCCAAATCAAAACTGGGTTGGAAATAAGACAGATGGGCAGCACTGTTGGCTCATTCCTCCAGGGTTGGGGGTTTGAATCCCACTTCCTGTGGAGTGTGCATTTTCCCCTATGTCATGCAGATTTCTGTAAAGTACTTTGGTTTCCTTCTACTGTCCTTCTACTATTGCAAGCAAAAAAATCTTTAAGACATATTGTGTTTTTATGAGTCTGATAATAGATACCCTTATCTCTGTTTAGTCTGTTATTGAAGTAATTACATTACTAAGTCAATTCCTGCCTAGTGAGACTGAAATCAAACCCCTCGAATGGAAATTCTGTGATGCTTGTATCCACCACCACAATGGGCTGAACATTCAGAGTGAGAAATAAAAGCACCACTGTGACAGATGTAAAGTGATACAGCACCAGGGAACAAAAGGCTCCTTCAGTGCTACTTTGTGGAAGCTGTGCAGCTTCTTCAATCCGTCCGAAACAATGATTACAAAAACTGGCTGGCTAAGGTTACAATAACACTGACCAGCCAATGTGCGCCTCAGAGTAGGGACCTGAATCCTGACTGGTAATGAGTAATCAGTCATGATTATTCAATATCAGTATCAGGCCAGACATAAAACATGCATTTGTACCATAGCAAATACTCTAATGAAAAACTGCATTTTTAGGGCAGTAGAAGTTCCAGTACCATAACACTGGATAGTATTGTAAATTACATTAGAATTATAGCTGAGAAAAATAAAATTAATTTAGTTTATATATCTAGGAAGTCCTGCCTCCACATGCGTTAGTGTTGCCAAATGACAATCTCTTTTGAGATCCCTGAGTAGATAATATAAAATGCATTAACATCTTAATAACTCATATGTGTCTTGTGCACTTCCTGCTGATGACCTGCATACAGTTACATGTCTCTCATCTCAGAACCGCAGCTATGGAAGACCCAGCAATGAGACGTCTGTCTTCCACTCACATCTGTTTCACTTGATGCGCTCTGTGCTGCACAGGGGAGACCGAGGGTATGCAGCTGTTTGCAAACACAGGAAAAAAACATGCCTGAACCACTACTGCAGTCCAAGACACCAAAAGCTACAACCACAGGAACATAAAGAGAAAAGAAGAGTGGTTTCTCCAGGACCAACTTAAATTAGCATTTTCATTTTTTCCAATGTGAAAGTATTATTTAAAGTAGTATTTAAAATGACACCTTAAAAATGTATTTTGTTTTTGTATGCAAAGATCAAATATCTACTTGTTTGGTAACAAAGTGAAGATTGAAAAGGTGGGCTTGTGTTTGTTTAGTAAATCAAAATGTTTAGCAAAAGAGACTGTTTCTAGTAAGCACAACTGAATGACATTTGTTCTGGAGATATTTATAGAGAGCACTGTTTGTGACTGCCAAAGGACACTATCTCTGTGGCTATGCTTCCAAACCAATGTGACCCTGGTTGTTCATTCCATCCATTTAACACAATGGCTGTACTACAGCAGAAATTTACATTACACTTCCTGTTTTTATGCATCAGATGTAAAGGAAAAGGTTTTTGTAGTTTCTCATCCCTGCCAGCAGCAGAAAGAGCTGCCCGGCTTCTGGAACAATCAGTCGAGAGGACAAGAAGTGCAGGAAAACCTCTTAAGAATATCTCAGGGAGCATCTCTGCTCTACTCAGTGAATTTTCCCATAGATAATGAGGCACTGCATGACAAAGCCCGGGCTGTTAGTTCTGCAAGGGACTTGTTCTGTAGAGCTAGAGTTCCATACTATCAGGACAGGAGATTTCTCAAGTCACTCTGCGCCGATAGGATCTGCTTTGAAGGCTGGCATGAGCTGGAAAAACATTTGTGAATTTATTGCCTGAATAGTTTCAGTACTCCAAGAACTCATCACACCAGACTTTTTCCTTTCATGGAAAGACCACAGACCAAGAGCTGAGGCCAAATTGTTGAATACATCACAATATTTTTCGACTATTTATAAGTACTGAAGAACTAAATCTGTAAGTCATGCAAGAAACTTTTAAAGAAATGACTACTTGGTTTTTTACAAATTCATTACCAGTGATACTTGTATTGTATGATTCTTCTTATTAACACTGATATTGTTGCTGTTTTTCTTGTTATTAACTCTAATGCTCCTTGTAAATCGTGAAAAGTGTGTGATGCATTAGATTACAAGCATTTTAGCATGTTTTTATTCAAAGAATCAAATCATTATTTTGTCTAATCAATGTTCAGGCACCTTTGAGTTCAAGTAAGTCAAAGTTTAAACACATTACAAGTAACACTGAATGTATTAAAAGAAATATGTTTTGTCTGAGCTCTTTGGACACAAGAAAGGTACATGCAGTGGATGTTTTACAGGTCTGTTTTCCAAATGATTCTACAGGTTTATGACATTTGTTTAAGCAGTACCAGAGCAAAGGATCCTCATAAATAAACACATAAATAAACATCATGGAAATAAACCTTAAAGTTATACACACTCATATATGTATCTGTCCTCTAACCACATGACCAACTCACATGTGAATGAAATATTGAGTACTGTGCTAAAAATAAAAAACCAGTAGATAAGGCGTTAGGAGAAATAAACAGTGCAAGTTAATGGTAGTTCTAACTACTTTTAATGAGAAATGCACTTTTACACATAGTGGATTCTATGGAATACCAATACAATGAGGTCACACATTAAGCTAATTCATCCTTCACCACTATTCCATCACTTGAATTGAATTTCAATCGGCCTATTTAAGCACGTCATGTTGGACTACTGCCCTAACAAAACAAAAACATTATACATAAAAAAATCTCTGAGCCCGGTCACCCCGAGGGTCTGACGTAATGAAAGTGCATGATGCAAGGTGTGTTCAGTCCCAAACAGTGAACTCCTGCCAGTGTAGATCCCAAATGCAGCACACTAAGCAGAAACACACTAATTCAATGTATATGCAGCTCGATTTGACTGTCTCAATAATCATCTTACTTACCCCCAGTAGCTGAAACCTGTGTTCTCACTATCTCATCTTCCACTCAAATGTTGAGGTCCAGAAAAGTATTCAAGTTCTTGGAAAAAAAGACAAGGACAAAAATCAGAGCAGGTGGGTAGGAGTGATGGTAAACTGAGAAACCAGTCTGCTAAAAGGAATAACAAGGGAAGTGAGGTGGTCATCTGAAATGCACCTCAAAGGGTTTGCCAATGAGAACCTGAATGGCTGGCCTTTGAATGGTTCTGCTACTTTACCTCTCAGCTGCTTTGCCTTCTCTCACTCGTTTTGTGCTGCTCCCTTCTGCTGAGTAGCCTTGGACCTCCCCTTCTCAGGATAGGAGGTGGTTTCCTGTCTTGCTCTAACTCTCTTTCCTGTGGTCATGCGCACCTATACCCCAAAAATCCCTGTAGCACCCACAGTATTCTGTTTTGGGCGCAAACAGTAATGGAGTGACTTTTCTTAATCAGCAGTATTCTGGAGCACCCAGTGATCTTAAGGCAGGCAGTTATCATTGGTTGTAATCTTTCGTTTAGTATACTCTGATAGCCTTCTAATGAGGAACACCAACCAGTAATATATATGTCATTGTCCATGCACCATGAACCTTGTTCATTCCTCCAGTCATTTTTAGTTTTATGATAGTGGGAATGTAAAACATTTATTCGTGTATCTTCTAAATGGATTTGTGTGGTCAACATTTATGGACATGTGTGCGATGCCAGAGTGCAAAGAGGAACATCTGACCTTTTCAGCTAAACCTCAGGCTGGTGCCTTGGGACATTAGCAGGGCTTGTGTGCTCAAAGAGTTAAGAGAAGCCAGGCAGAGAGAGGAAGAGCCCCTGAGATGATCTTACACCCTCCCCCTATGTTTGTGACAGGGCAACAGAGATTTCTGTGGAAATGCCACTGATCTGGAGGAAGCAGAAATATCACAGGGTCAAGATTTACAGGGTCTCTCTCAATTATTAATTGTTAGCTATGCCATCATGAAGGCTAATTTTATTCAGAATTCCTGCATGTGTTTCTGAATGGTCTTCACCTTCCTCCTCTTGTCCTCTACATTAACCAGTTCTGTGTAATTTACCCAGTTGTATTGTACTCTGTTAATTTGGCATGGGACCTTTTCCTAATTGCAATAGGAATAAATAATTTATATTACTTATAAATAATATTGATTAGCCATGCAAATGCTGGGACCCCACGCTGGGTTGTTCCCTACCTTCGGCCCGTAGCCTCTGCGATAGGCTCTGAACCCCCTGCAACCCTAAATAGGACGAACAGTTTCAGAAAATGGATGGCTGGAATGAACCATGCAAATAATATATAATACGCACATACCTAAATATATTTGTACTACAATAGTGTACATAATAGTAAAAGAATTTACTTTGAATTACTGGAGAATATATCATTGTCATTAACAAATTCTCATCTCTTTTGTTTCCTTTAAATTTCTCAGGACTGAAACTGGGAACAAAAGACTGCCACATTGTCAGCCGATTTCTCTGACTCAGGTCATCTCATGCCTGACAGTTTCCTTATCAAATGCAAAATCCAATGTTGTTAGAAGGGATTTATTTTACTGGTCTTGTTCTTATGTGCTGAACAGCTATTTTTGTTGTCTGGGAAACAAAGATATGTTTGCTTAAGTATGCAGTAGATGCTTTAACCCATACCTCTAAACATGCATACTTGGTGTTTATCTGATATCCTACTCAAAAAAGCCTTGCATTCAGTATAACTTTGAAATATCTTAAGATTATGTTAATTAAAACTCCCCCTACCATTACTGGAGTTTTGAACCTCACTATGCTTTTGTTCCCAGGTCTGTGTCATGCCAGCAGGCAGCTCAACAGGCTGGTTTCAAAGGTTTGTCCCACACGTCTGCAAGCAGCAGCGCACGTGCTCTGGGGTCAAAAAGCCCTCTGTTTATGACCTCTCTCACAGAACAAGCAATAACTCATTACCTAGGTCTGGTCTCAGTGCGATGGTACTGTTAGACCTCCTATTGTGTACTCACCTTTCACATGCCTCCATCATCACAAAAAAACAAACAAGACTGGAAAGCTATCTGTTTTTTTTTCAGCAAGCACCATGTACAGCACAAAATGAATTACAGCACAAAGGAGGGCTTTGTTCTGAGCGTGGAATTTTCAAGTGCAAACAATGTTTTTTTTCATCTGTTTCTCATTCTGTTGAGAAGTCTGTTCTGCTCAATTTCATCTTAGTATTATAACAAAGGATCTTGTCTACTCATGTTTCTGTATTCCCTAGAGGCTTTTTAATTTGTTTAATTTCCACATTATTGCTTTTTGTTTCCTTCAACGTTCCAAAGCTAATATTTATTTATTTTACATTTTCTGTGTGCAGGCATCACACACAGAGCAACAGGCCTGTTCATGTGACACAAATATGTGCTCATACTCTTTTTGCCTTCACACTGGAATCAGTAATTTGTGGCAACATTGTCCCTGGCCCTGTCCGGCCTGTGTAAATCTCTGTCTTGACAATGGAGACCAAAGTCATTGCATGTTAAATGTGGAGTGATATTTCAATAACTGGTTTCAAAACAAAAAAATAATAAATAATGAACACCAAGGGCCTAAGACTGAGCACAGTGCACTTGCTCTTACTGCTGTATGACTTTACAGGACAAGACCTGTCACCATTTCAGCAATTACACTTTCATAAATCACCCATCTTCCAGATTTTTTTTTCCACAAATACAGTATGACTAAACTCTCACAGATGATCTCATTTCTGGTGAATAATATCATGCCATTCTATCCATCTGAAACTGCAAACAGCTATCCATAACAAACAAGGCTTACCGTTTCCAATCACTCATTGCTGTCTTCCAGAACAGTCCAACCCTCAACACATGTACAAGAATGCAAATACAAAAACAGTAAACGGTAAAACTTCATTTGTAAGCAAAAACACAACAGAATCTAAACAAGGTCTAATGTGAATGAAGGAGCAAGAGAGAGAGCAGCTTGTTCCTCTGACCTGATGCAGCCAAGGACTGAGCCAGGATTATTAGGACATAAGAAAGAGAAAATAAGCGGAGTCATTCTCTTTCTGTCACCTTGGAGACTGATGCTTTTTCAAAGGAATTGGCCAATGAAAAACACTGACACTTGTGCTTGCAGAGAAAGTCACGTGACAGTATGACTGCACTTGATTTACAATGGAAAAAAGAAACATGCTTAACCTGACAACAGGCTGCTCTTATCTCCAATTTCCCCAGTCTTCTCTGTAACAGAGACAATGGCAATGACAGTTTAAAAATATCACTAATGACTGTTTTCTACCTTGATATCCTTTCTTTTGTCAGTGAATCTGATTATATATCATAATAGGCTAAGGGAATGAGAAAATCAATATCAACTGAAAATAAGTGGAATAGCTATAAATGACAAGGGTTTTAGAACGTAGAGGATGCAAGTTCAAAACCTGCAAAATATGAAACACTATTTTCTGTTTCCATGTTTATGGATAGGTGTATCACAATAATAAATTTATAATGTCATACTGTTCATATATCATATCTTGTATCATTTCTCCCAGTCAGAGCTAACAAGATTTTTAATCTGGTTTGCATTCTTTGGCTGTCGAATAAATTAAACAATTCAGGTGTAAACATGGGAAATGCTTTGTTCTGTGTCAAAGGGCTGGTTCTTTTGCCTAAGCAATGAATACCTAAGAGCGAAAAGCTTGATTAGGTCCACTTCCACTGTAGCACCACCGAGAAGCGCATTCATTAGCATTTTCATTATAGATGTTGCAGTATAATCAGGACTCAGACATTCACCTACAGTTACTGGATGTGCAAGTTCTGTTGGACATAATACCAGAACTGGATTCTTTGATTTTGGGCTTGTTGGATTCATGATTATCATAAAAGCTAACTCTCTAATTTACCATACAGTTCTGTATAAAAACATTTTTGTCAAGAGATTTGCAGATGCGTGGGCTGGGATTAATAAAACACACATTCCATTTTGGATATAACTCATACACTCATGCTACACTCTCAGGTACAACATCTGATCAGCTAAATACACAATTGCAGTGCAGTTATGTAATGTACTAAAAGAAAATCCCCCCCCAAAAAATCAGTATTTCAGGATTCAGAAGAACAATTACTACAAAACTACATCTTTGACACAGCTGTGAAGGGGCCTCCCCCCTTGAAACACAAAGTTCAAAGAGAGGCACATAATACAGTAGGAATCTTGTTTTTGATCCCTGCTGTTCCCCATTAAAAATCTGTGTCGAGAAAGCGTGCAGCAACCATTCTGTCAGGTGGGTTAGACAGCAGGGTCTCTTCCCTCTCATCGCACAACAGCGACATCTACTGTTGACATGGAGACATGTGGGTGGAAGTGAGGCAACAGTGCCCTGTTTCAGGCTTTTTGCATGGCTTAATGAAGTTTGTAATCTGGTAAGTAGAAAATGCATGAAAATGTTAAACTGCCTACGTTACCATAATGACATTAAGCGTTTCATATCAGTTATAGTCATGTGTTTATTTTTACTATATAAAGTGCCCAGCACTTCAGAAAGCAATATTTACTTGTTACCCAATGTGTACTATAGGAGTTTGGGTGTGAACACTGTGTTGTCAAGTGGGCAGGGGGGCAGGTCAATTTGTGAAGATGGGAGATATTTACATGCATACTGTTTACCATTATTATTTCATTGTAAAATTTACAAATAAAAAAAACTACAGATAGTCTATTTTATATTCAGTGTTTTAAACTGTGGAACAACCAAAGGCCTAATGAATGTACTTCACCTTTAGATCTGGCCCATGGACCACTTTTTTCCAATCAGAAAATCAGCAAAAATATAAATAATGCAGAGACATAAGAAAAATAAAATATAATTATGGCCATAAGGTAAGATATCAGAAATCATAATAGTGTGTAAAACCCAAGGATGATCTACAGCATCCTAACAGAGTATCTCTGTGGATCTTGCCTCTCCACCTTTTCACAGAAAAAGAAGTTTTCATAAATTTATGCTGTAATTAAAGCACCACAATAATCCTAGTACGAAAAAACCTCCAAACCAAACTCATTACTAGATTCGCTAGAATTTGCCTACCATACCAGCAGTTCTGTGTTAGATGCCATCTAGAGACACCAAACCTCAATGCATGGACCTAGATTTTTCCCTTTATATATAACCTGACCAGGAGGGGGGCCATCCGGCAGCCACATCTCAGGAGCTCCAGGGGGTCGTGACGGCAAGCCTGCAGGCTCCACCGGCGGCCAGCCACATCAGGGCAGACCGGTCACCGGGCCCACAGAGCCAGGGACTCCTCCTACCCCCCAGCAGGGGCCCGACAGAGCCAGAAGAGCCAGGCCCCGCCAAGCAACCACTGAGAGTGAGCCAGTACTCACCCGAGCATCCAGCCCTGGACATCGAAAACCACCAACGCACCAGCAGCCGGGGGCCTCATCCACCGGCAGGGAGTGTGGCGGGGGGGAATAGAGCCTGAGATGTTATTTCAGGTGGAGTCTAAGACCCAACCTGACACATGCGCATAGACAAACAGGTGCACACATGCACAAGCATGTGTTCCCACTTTCATGCACACATAAACCAATATTCACACATTCGGCCAACATGGAGACACACAGAAATGAATGCTGTACACACACTCACACTCTCCATATATACTCTATACTCCCAGTTCCAGGCACCACTACCCCCAGAGGGGCAATCCGCCACCAGACCCCGGAGATGGACCCCTTTCTTCCTCTGGCATGGAGATAAGAAGACCACCCCGGACCCCACAGCAGCCGAGAAGCCCACCAGCCCAGACCCCGACCGGACGGCCACCTCTTCCTCTCAGGCGAACAGAGAACAGGGGTGTGAAAAGACCCCATGCTTACCTTTGCCCGCTCAGATGTGGTGTTGGTGTGTGTTGTTCTAAAGTGCTTTTAAAACAGGGGAAGGGCATGGCACTAACCACCCTCTGCCAACCAACAGCTGGTGTCACGAGGGGACAGAGGAGGAATACCTCCCCTGCATTCCAGCGATGCACCTGCCCCTCAAAGCCCTACATGTGTGTTGGTGTGATGGAGCGGGAGGAGAGAAGCATTTAGGAACAGGGAGGAAAGAATTGGGGGGGGGGCAAAGTACCCCCCCTGGAGCCAGCTCCCCCGCTGACCCCCATAGGCCCCCCTGTTCCCCGAAATCCACCCAGGGTGGGGGGCCCAGGCCCACAGCAGCAGCACCACCAGACCCTACAGAGGAAAGACTACACCCACCCCAACATTCAGTCAACTCCCAAAGTACATAAGACAATAGACACCCAGGTTGAGTCTATCCCCTCCCTCTCTA
>JAODJW010000007.1:25455717-25471380 GCA_026777045.1 Hyperopisus bebe | reverse complement strand
CCCAAAGGCAGGGACCACCTGCGGACAGATAGTAACAACCTCCCCGCAAGCTAAAGAGGCCCCCAGCTTCACCAATGCACCAAAGGCCCCCGCATGGGGGCCGGGCCCCAGTGCACGCACCAACCCACACCCTGGCGACACACCTACTAGGACCCAAGCCCCCCTGGCCCAGCCGGAACCTCAGCCCGGAGGCAGAGCGCCCGCAGAACCCCAACCCCGCCCCGGACCCACTCAGAGCAGGTGGACAAAACCAAAGAGTGTGGATGTAATTGTCAGGTGTATCCCCTTGACAGTATGAGCAGTTGTTAGAAGACGTAAAACCCATCCTGAACATTCGATGCCCTGTATAGTGCACCCTATGCAGGATTTTGTATTGTATTAATTGTAAACTGGGATTTCTAATCAGTTCGAAGGTTTTTAAACATATCTTAGACCAGAAATTGTGGTCCCAGATGACTGATAGATCTGCCTCCCATTTTGCAATAGGAAGGGATATTGATTCATCCATTTTGGAAAGTGTCCTGTATATTTTAGACAGTAATTTGGGCGTTTTGAGATTATGGAATTCTGCCACACTTGGTGGTATTTGTAATTTGGCTTGATTAGACTTGAATTTCCTTTTTACTATAGATTTAGCTTGTTGATGTTCTAAAAATCTATTCTTGTTAAACCCATATTGTTTAATTAATATGTCAAAGGGAATAAGGTCTATTCCTTCGAATATACTGTATGTTCCAAGTATTTAATACCTTTACAACTCCAATCTGGGAAATTTATCATATTATATCATATACAGACGAGAGTAAGAGTGATGGATGTGTGAGAAGAAAGTATATTCCCTACGGTTGGGGTGAAGAGAACGCCATGCTTCACAAAGTCTGTAGTCGCTCATGTACTGTTTAACTATATTTGTGGATTCCCAATTGCGCTGAGTAGCTGTACTGAGCCCGTCTATTTCTTTATTTAGTCCGAAGTTGAAGTCGCCCCCAAGAACCTAGACTTTTCCCAGCAAATGTTCTAGGAACATTTATCAAGCGTTACGATTTTATATGGAAATGTTCCATTTTTCCTGATGTTCACAGAAAGTTATCCCACTATTACAGTATAACTTCTACTACTACAACTCAGAATAATTATGTCAAAACAAATAAAAGGCATGGTAAAGCAGCGGGTAACACTGGTTTTACACATTTTATGGACATGGGTTCATGTTTGGATGGCTTCATGAACCATTTGCTGTATTTTGTGACCTCACTAGATGGTGCTGTCTAAAATGGCTCAAAGCATGCCCCAAGCAAACCAAGAGCACCATGTAGTGGGGTCAAAAAAAACAGCAAATGGTTCATGAAGCTTCATTTGGCCATCACTACTGGATGATGCATTTGCAGTATACACATATAGTACTTTTATGAAATTATTTATTTTTTATTAATATTCCATTAACATTACAGTAAGAAAGTTCCAATTTTAAGAAGACTTTTACATAATGTTAGCTAAAGTTCTGGGAACATTCCCTGTTAACTATATTGCTACAGGCTGCTGGACTTCCTGGTATGCAGTCTTCAGTGAGGCGAGATAAACCAGCCATTTTAAAACTTCTGGTTATACATTTTCTATTCTGTTTGCTATTCAGCAAATCCATCAGTTCAGTTGTGTAGCAAACAAGAACTACTCTATGCTTAGTCTGGGTTTTTGAGGTCAACAGTTGATGTTTTAGGACACTGCAGATTTTGAGAGGGTTCATTCCAGTTTAGCAGTAAATAGGCACTTTGCACACAGCTCATCACAAAGCTTTGCTGCACTTTTCTTAGTTATTGTTTGCTATCCTCTAGCAGTACTAAACTGTTTTTGGAGTGTTTAACCTACTTTACATGTGGTAGCAAACAAAACAGTTTATTGTCAAAATCAAAAAGTAGGTCAACTGAAAATCAGCACACCCTGTTAAACTGAGATTGTAGCTGTGTATCAGAGAAAAACCAGTTGAGAAAGGGTAGCGCTGTGAATGCACACAGCTGTCATTGTCACTAATCAGCAAATGTATTACATGGTATCCAAATACACAAATCCACTTGATTGGTTGGCTGAACAAGCGGAGGCCAACTAAAGTAGTGTAAGCTTGTTAGGTTGCTTTGTGTGTAGTGGACTTAAACTTGGTAAATTTCCCACAGTATTCCTTTAAGGTAGCTATCTGCTTTATGTCGGTAAACATTATTGGCTCCTTTGAATCAAGCTCAGAGACTTGCTATCATGGGATGTTGTGTGGATGCTGATTCGTGGGGTTTATTGATCTGTTAGTGTGTGAGTGGTATAATGATGCACTTATTAAACAATCGTGAAGCTAGGGAGCCCCTAACGTCCCACAAGGTGATTTTTTTTTATATTGTGCACACAAGTTATTATCTTGTTCGCATAAGTTAGCTTGTGTGCACAAGTTAATTATCTTGTGCGCACAAGCTATTTATCTTGTGGTAACATATCTGTAAGGGTCCACAGATCAATATCTGTTGTAGGCCTTTAGTCTAAAAACAAATGAAAATGCTCAAAAACAGAAAAGAACTACCCTTGTAAATATGGTGTTTGTGACACCATCAGTTTTCACTCGTAGGCATAGGTAACATGGAGACTTCGGACCCTCCCTTTTGACGGACCTCCTGGCCACATGATAACCTGCAGCTCCACAAAACAGGGAAGAAAAAAACAGCCAGTAAAAAGATGAGTTCAAAGGCACATAACAAGCCCCACCTTATGTTAAAGCTATGACTTTTGAAAAAAAGCTAAATGACTTTTAAACCTTAGTATACAGTGTCAGGAATAGAATTAAGCAGGAAAAAACTACAATTAAATACAGGAAAGGCACTTTTTCTCACTTTTATTTGCAGTTTTCAAACGTGAGTGAACTAGACGTACCGTGGGAGAAACTGACCAAATGTCACAGTTACTTAACTAATTGAGAGAAGATTTATACCCATTCTTCCCAAAGGTCAAAGATTTCAAAATAATGTGTCTGACTGGGGGCAGAAGTCTCCAAATGCTGATATCGCCCACATTAGTATGTCTGTGAGCATGAGTTTGTTTATAATTCGAGTTTGTTTATCCTTTTAAGTAATTTTTTTTTTAGAAATCTTTTGTGTTTGGTTGGCATCTCATGACTGTCAAGATTTAAACTACAAAATACCTGGGCGTGTTTTACACATTGTATTCTTCAAACGTTCGTAGGACATTCTCCAAAGTTTGCAGTAAATATACAAAATGTATATTAAAATGTGGCATTGCCTAGTTTTTTCTTATTATTCTTTATATCTTACCAGGTTTCCTCACAATGCAGCAATTACAGGATATGCAGTGTCTCTGGCCCTGCTCTGCTGCCGGTACAGTAACCACATTTTGTTCAAAGTACGGTCCAATTTTCTAAGCACACATGGATAAAATTAGTTAATAAAATAACATTGTAAAGAAATGGTTGGGGCCGAGGGGTGCAGAAAATTAATTAGAGTTTTGGGGTATCACATATACAGTAATACTCCCAGGAATCCTGTCAGGTTAGCAAAGCTAGCTTACGTTAATCAAATAGTAATCTTAGAATTCCTTAGGGATGCACCGATCCCACTTTTTCTGTCCTGATACCATTACCGATACCTGCGCTTTGGATATCGGCCGATACTGAGTACCTATCCGATACCACTGTTTAATAAGCTGCTGCCTATTGCCGCACTGCGCGGAAGAGACGGTGATCATTCTTTTATATGTAAGGCAACATCAGACTTAACGGAAACCTCGTATACATGTGTCACGCCCGGCTCGCCCGATCCTCGTGTGTGCCACGCCCCCTCGTGTTACTTCCCAATTGGAATCACCTGTTGCCTGTTATTTTCTGCTTGTCCTGTGTATTTTAGTCTGCGTCTGAGTTAGTTTCCCCAGATCTGTCATTGACGTTGTATTCAGTGTATGCTTGGTAGCGGTTTTTTATTTATTTCTATATATATAAAAATGAAGACAAAATACACCCATCTGTACTTTGCGATTGGACATGCAGCATTAGTTATATCTAACATTTTCCATAAGTTTGTTTTTGCGGTCTTTCTCTGCTAGCATTAGCAAATTCCGTGTGCTTTGCACTATTGTGCGTCGTTTGATCAAATTGTTTGTGTTAATTCAGTGGTGTGCTGTCCCTTCCTCTTCACACTTTAGCATAACAGACCTTACAGTCTGAAAAAATACCGCAGGTTTGAGTTTTAGCATGATGTTGCAATGAAGTGGTATCGGTCCTTGGTATCGGGCAATTTTTACGAGTAGGCCTACGATCGAGTATCAGTGTATTAGTGCAGTATCGGCCCGATACCCGATGCCGGTATCGGTGCATCCCTAGAAATCCTGTCAGATTAGTGCGTGTAATGGTAAAAAATATTACATGAAATCTTCTCGGAAATCACTTCATATAATATGACATACCTGTACGTACGTAGTTAGACATTTTATACGACATTTACATCACCCGTCTCTAAGCTGCTGCTTCCCCCGACGACGAGTAACGTCTGCGAGCGCACGTCTTCTTTAGAACGTTCTCTAAAGGTCGGACCCTTCGGGGAACCTTTAGGGAACATTTCCTGAACGTTCCGTGTTTGCCGGGTTATGCCGGTGCTGAAAATTACACGTGGTAGTTCCTGGGCCTGGCTGCATAAAACTGGCTGTAAAGAATGTCCACCACACTGAAAATAAGCAGCAGTTTCTGACAGCATAAAACCTACGAGTACGAAATATTTACAGTATATCCGCCTGAGACCCCACCCATTCATGTATTGTTGTTTTTGCATTTATCTTTTCACTGATGTAAGGAAACATATTTATTCCTGTTGTACACTAAAGAGGACATTAAAAATAAATTTGAAAAAATCTAAATTGTAAGATGTCATTTCCTCCAAAGACAAATATAAAATTGATGGACACTTTTTTTCCTTGGGTCTCAGGAGGATATGAAGTTATTTTGATAGCATACATTATACAAATGTCCATGAAAAATTATGGGTAAGATATACCAATACGTATTACTGAAAATTTCTGCTACTGTAGCACATCATGGTAAGGCAACAAAAATGGCAGAATATTGACTATGATTGTAGGTGCTCCTCTGGTCTCTCTTGCAGAATAGACATGATCCACAAGGCTAATGCCTATATATGCATTCATTTAATTTCCTTTTTGTTGTAAATACTGTTTCTCTTCATTTAAATCAGTGCCTTGATATTTTCACATTGAAATTAGGGTCAATGTATAATTTAAATAGATACATTTCCTTGTAGAAATTTCCCAAATAAATGGCCAACTATTTACTGAATATATTTTTACAGTAAAGAAATAGTCAACTACTTCCTCAATGTTATTTGTACCAGCAATTACAATAGACCTAACCACTTATTCAGATGGATGTCTGCTTCTAAAAAGTACTAACCGCATAATATAAATTCTGCATAGTGTCTGGAGGTAAGATAATACAGTGCTATACCTTTCATGTAAATTCGTGTCATATGACCATCTATACAAAAACATAATTACATATTCCTTTTACTAGCTTGTTTTATAATGTAACTTCGAACAATGCTTTTCCACACTGAAATTCCAATTTCTGATTTCTCTGTGTCTTTATAGCTACATCTCAAAGCTTCTAAAGGAAACTAACCAATAATGCCCATGGCAACGGCGGATAGACATGAAACATGGATATTGAGATACGGTGTTAAGCCGGGGCGGGTCTTTCGTATGGGGTTGGGCGGGGGCTGCAGCGTTCTCTCTCTCTCTCTTTCGCTCTCTGTCTGTGCACATTGTTCACTGCATTCTGACCTCACTGGGAGCTATGAGTAAATATTCGGTGACTAGAGCATTTTTGGCGAAAGTATCGTCCAGAGACGCATGCAAAGGAGAGCAGCTGAATTTATAGTTGTTCCAACTGTGGTTGGGAATCTCAAAAAAGAAGAAAGGACTGAAGGGCTGGATGTGTCTGTCTTCCGCCGGGTTTGCCTGCTGAATAGAGTACTCCGCCTGCCTTCAGAGGATCGGACCGTTTCTACAAATTAGCGGACCCGTCGCTGTTTATATAAGTAAGCGTCGCTTTGCTGTCTCTCCGCCACGCTGCCGTTAACTGAACAGCTGGGCGCATTTTAATGTTTGGTCGAGCCTGGTATCCGTATTTTGGAAAAGGTTTTTTTTTCTCAGTGGAAATGACGGATCGCCTACGTCTGAAAGCATAACACAGTTGATCGCGGCGTCGTAAATGCAGCACGCCTTTTTATTTCTGGGTTTTAAGTTAATATTCCGCACATTAATCTGCCAAATCGTAATCGACGAGGTTCAATATAAATTGAGTTAGATCGACTATGACCCCACCTCCCGCAAGTTAAGAGCACAGTGAATTTTGTAGTTTTTATTATCTGAAAACTTAAATCAGTCCTTCTATGAAAATTTCCTGAATCTTTACTGCTACAAATAGCTGCTTGCATGCGGCAAATTAAGATATTGATTTTGCACATGTGCAATTATGCCATGTTGGTGAAATACTTTATCGATCATTTCCGCTAGTTTACTTTTTATTTTATTCTTGATTGCGTCTGACTGTCAGTTGCATGCAGGCTAGCCGGGGGTGACGCCCCGACACCGTAAAACTGAAAGCTTGAACTGCGGAAGTCGCATTCCAGTACTGGCGGTTGATTTCCACTAACATCTGTACCCTTACTGTTTTTAAAGGTCTGCTTGTGTTTTCTCTTTCTAATCCCCCCCTCCCCCGTTATTAGACACACGATCAAGTTGCTTCTGGCCACCGCTATTATTTAAAACTCAGGTTGATTTAAAACAACGTGGCACATACGTTTTTATATGGATGATACTTAACTGCCGTTTACAAAGCAAATTATTTATACAGGCATTAATGAAACAAAAGAATAAGCGTGATATAACACGTAGCCAGTTGCGAATGGCATCATTTTCTGTTGCTGTTTTTTGTAAGTCTTTCACTTATATAGGGTTGATACACTGGAATATCGTCAATGCCACCCCAAAATCGCAGGTGGTTGTTGGATGCAAGGGTTTGTAGTTTATTGAGTGGCCATTCCAAGTAATTCATTAGGTTATATAGTTACAAAATTAACTGTTATGTCGAAAGTCTTAATAGTATCTGATTTTCCAGTGCATATCTATAGCTCTGTTGGTTTCTGCTTACATGCTCACTTTGTGCAGAACAGAACGTAAAGGTGTTCTCATCAAGATCAAGACCTTGGGGCTGGCTTTCAAAGCCATTAATCGAATGGCACATGCCTCTGCTGAGGTCTGCTCATCAAGACTTATGTTCTATCTCTCCCTCTTTGGTCTGTAAGATAACAGTGCTTGGTAATCCCACTGCCATGTTAACATAAGTCTAACTGGACATTTGTCATTTGTGGTTCCTCTGGAATAACAGGCTTCCCATCCACATCCCATTAGCAGAGTTCCTCTAAGCCTCTCTTGAGAAACACCTCAACTATAACTGCACTTATACCCAAATTAGCTCTTTGACAGCTATATGTGTGTGATGTACCATCTCATTTTGCTTGTACTTCACTTTGGACAAAAGTGCCTGCAGAATAAACATGAAATGTATACGAACAAACTAGTGACTGTATATTTTATTGCCGTCTCAACTAGCAACCTTTAAAAGGTCCTTAAGAAGTTTTTATTGGTTTTATTGGATAAAAATGTTATTTGAATGGACCCTAGAATGTCATGACATTTGACTTATTTCATATCACTTTCTTGATTTGAAGGACAGACTGGGAGATATTTTGTACATTCAGGGAGTCTGTGAGCATATGTAGGCTTTTAGGAGAATTTTCCAACAGCCCAAAAAAGTCTCACTTTTGTCAGGCGTTGCCTGAAAGTATGCGTCTCAAGTTAAATAAAGCAGACCTTTGATCACAGGATTTCTTAAAGCTGCACGGGTTGCTTTTGAAGCTCATCTGTCCATCCATCTTTTGACTCAGGGTTGGGCAGTCTTATCCAGAAAGGGGCGCTGTGTATGTGGGTTTTTGCCGCATCTCCCCAATTAGACTACTAATTAGAGGACTGATTGGCTGAAGAGTTGTCATACCTGGGTTTGAACAGCTGACTTTAAAGTTATCCCAAAGACCTGCATACACACGGGCCCTTTGCAGATGAGATCACCTATCCTTGTTCTAACTGATTGTCTTGATTAGGGTCATTGGGGAGCTGGAGGCTATTCCAGATAGCACAGGGCTTTTGAAGCTTGAAGTATAAATGAATGGCCATATTTTTTTCAAACACATTTTTTTTTATGCTGGAAAAGAATTAATCTCCATTTTGACATGCTAACTGATTAGTATAGTGAGCTGTCCTACCCTCATTTTTAGATGGTCTTTTTTAAACACACTGAGCATGTAAGAGCTTTTTCAGTAATTATTAACTGAACTGAGCTATCTCTTTGGTGCTAAGGCTGTGTAAGGATTACTGAAAGACCTGTATGGGGCTCTGGAGACCCAGAATTGCACTCTACCTTTTAACACAATTAGACAGATAGACCCAGAATGGCTATACCTTTTAACACAATTCATAGGTTCTTTGCTTTTGGAATTAGATACTTTCCTTTCATGTTCTTTATTCTGTTCAGCACAGACAACAGAGTGCAAAAAGTGATACATTTGTCTCAAATCTTGTAGCTCTTTCATATTGGTCTATACTGTATAACAGTTTTTTTCCCCAGATGACTGTTGCGCGTGCGCACGCACACACACACACACACACACACACACACGAGAAAAGGGAAAAGCTTTCCTGATCTCCTTTGTAATTGAATGAAACTTCTGAAAATTGTCCAAACATATACTGATCACAGAAGTCAATCTATTGATTACAGATAGTTGTGTTTGAGGTTCAGTGGTCTTAAAGGAGGTGCTGGATGGAGGTGGGGTATGAGTGCAAATTACCGAATCAGATTAGATGAGACAAAGGTCTCGGATCATCCCTGATCATTTCCACTGATCTTGCTGCAAAGCCAGTGTATAGATATCATTGATGGTCTCTGATCATATGAGCAGGCAGCCCTGAATTTGAGACAAAGTATTTATTTTAAAATAATTTTTAAATTTTGAGTTTGGGAACTAGCAGTGTACAGGACAGATTAACTCTGATGAACAAAGCTGTAGCAAACTAGTAATAGCTTAAAAATAACATGGCCTAACTTCCTAGCTATGAGAAATTTAGTGTTATAGGCTATGGGGTCATGTACATGTAAGAAGGGTTTTTTTCCAGTTTCAAATCTCTGTCTATTTCTGCAGCTAGAAGCTGACTCGAGCAGTGTTCCTATCGTCATATTGCCTGCCAAGCCATACAGAAAATGGGTTTATGCATGATGCAAGGATCTACCTGTTGCTTTGTAGTTTTAAGCAGCTATTCTGTGGCAAATGTATCGAGTTGCCAGAATCTAAAATACCATTCAGTACTCCTTATGCACTCCGGTGCTGACATAAGTGTATGTCTCCTTCTTGGAGTTAGTCTGCCATGGGACCGTTTGCTTTTCAGTATGTTATGATCGGCAGGTGGGTGTCTTCCTGGTTTCGTTTGCAGTGCTATAAATCTGAATGGATAGCCAGAAAACAATATGTGATTGTGGGGCTGTGCCTGAAGGGAATAGGCATGAAACTTTATTAGGATCTGAGGCATTATCGTAGCCTTGCTTCATTTTATTCTCAAGTGCCTGAGCCGTTCCAGACAGAGTGTGTTGATGAAGAGCTAATTAAGGTCCTTCTGGAAGAAGGCGCTAACTAGTAATATGCCAGCCTGCTACTTGTGTGTGCACTGATTACTGAGCTTCTGGGGTGTTGGTTTTTTATTTTTTTTATTAAGCATTCATTTGCATCTATTTGGCTGAACTGTTAACCTCTCTGGTTTGTGTAAGTATCTGAATATAAAGGTCATATTTCAGTCAGGTAATTCCCCACCTCATCACACTACCTGTTTCAGGTTTCAGGGTTTTTTGTTGTTTGGTTTGAGTTATGCTGTATTAGGCATTTATTCGGAATCAAAACGAACTTCAGGCCATCAAGGTTAAAAGGGAATTGACTCTGTAGACTTCAGTAGATAAAAATAGCAGTGGTAAAATTCAGATAATTATGAGCTAGAGGTTGAATAATACATTCTGCTTCCAGCTATTTCTCTCTCTTACCTTCAGATTTAGTATACTCTCAGAAAAAAAGGGAGAACATTTCTGTACCATTGATGGTACGTTAATGCTGTTTGTACCTGTTGAATGTTCTTCAGAGTCCATCATGGTAGGCTGAGTCCATCTCAGTGATTACTTTTGATTTTCATAGAAATGAAAGGGAAAACATTCAAAGCTTTTTGTGTATGGAGGGATATTTCAAAGTCTGCTGTACATTGAGTGAGTAGTGCTCACAGGTTTCCTGCAGCCCAATGTGCCTTGTATCAAGCTGGAAGTTTGCACATTATTAGTCAGGAAGCAATTTCGCAGATATAGAAGGTCATTCATCTAGGTCCCATGGGGCACGATCTTCTGGGGGCACACCACTTAGTGGGAATTGTCACCCCAGTCTGGATATGAGAACCTGAGGGATGCTGGGAAAGCTTAGTGAGGTTGGTCACTGCTTCCCTTCATTGTTTTATGGCACCTGTGCCCTGTTTTAAAACGCAAATTACAGGAATATGGGTGTGTGCTGCAGAATGTAATACTTTGTCTGATGCATTGTTTTAAGGTAAAGGTACCTTTCTTGGTTTCCCTTTAACCTATATCTAGTTATAACAAAAATAATGTTAATGATAAGCAGTGGAAAAACGTGACAAGCCGTGGGAGAGGGGAGTACTATTCTCTGACATTTGCATCTGCTCTTCTCTTTTTTTGTTTCTGTTTATTAAGATCATGTCTTTTTTTATTAATCAAGCTTTGAATGCCTTATTTGTAGCTAATGTTTGAATAATTTCAGACATCTTTTGTTTAAAATGGCATGCTTTTATTGTGCTGGCTGATTGAATTTCCCAGGCTTCTTGGTGCTTGCCTCCTTATTTGGTACAAAGCTGAAATAATCTTATTGACAAGAAGCATCAAAGATGGTGAGCAGTAAGGTGAGGTTTAGGGGTTTCCTGGTACTTTCATTTGTGGGTCAGCATGAGTTGCGCAACTCGTTGCTGACAGTGGTATGAAAAGCTGAAACGGGCACTTAAGGTAGCTTTTAAGCCAACATTGCATAACACCTCTGTTCATGCTGACATGAGATCTATAACATAGAGTCCAAAAATGGGAGAAGGGTGTGTGGCTCTGTGGGTCAGGTCTGTACTTCAAATCCCATGGTCAGCAGGGTGCTTTCACCATTGGGCCCTTGAGTGAGGCCCTAAACCCCAATTGCCCCAGGGACTAACAGACCCTCCATTCTCACTTGTACAGTATGTTGCTATGGATAAAAGAGCTTGATAAGTAATCCTATGTAAATAAGTAGATGAGCAGAATTAAACATGATCAAGATGCTTTGGGTTGGTGAGATAGCTGTTGTGTTGCTTAGCTGAAATAGCCCAGTTCCTTAGTGGTTTCAGATTAAAAAAAAAAAACTTAAAATAATCCAGCCATACAAAGGCAAAGTACGGTAACCATGCTAACTCTGAGAAAAGGGGCTTCTAAGTGTAGGAGGTAGGTAAATGATAGTGTTTTCTTCAAAACCAAACATAGTTTAAGTCACAAGATATTTTAAGAGACCCATTTTTGGTCATAACTCAGTTTTAATATAATATGCAGTTAAGGTCTTTGTATGGCAGAATTGTTAATACAAACACATCCATAAATTTACTGTAGTCTTTGTGATCCTGACCAGTATAAGCAGTTAGACTGCTAGAAGATTGATTGATTGATTGATTGATTGATTCATTGGGTGTGAACTGACTGTAGCTCTGCAACTGTCAAATGCTTTACTTTGGGTCCCAAAATAAACTGGGAGAATCACACTCCGTGTAGGCATAGAGTAAGAAATAATATGGACATTTATAATTAGGCTTCATACATTCCTCCCTAATTGTGCCTCTTCAGCTTGTTTTATATTGTTGGTATGACTATGAAAACTGTCAGAACATTACCGATGTTATACAGCTTGCTCTTAGTTTTATGGGTACTAACGGGTAGGAGACAGTGAAAATGGTGAAGGATTGTCTATGGCAATGTTATATCAACCCCGTGCTTGGGGACCCCCAGACATTCCACGTTTTTGCTCCCTCCCAGCTCCCCGCCTCACAGTTCACATTTTTGCTCTCTGCCTGACAGTTCACATTCTTGCTCCTTCCCAGCTCCCTGCCAGACAGTCCACATTTTGGGTCCGTGCCAGATAGTCCAAGTTTTTGATCCCTCGCAGCTCCCTCCCTCACAGTTCACATTTTTGCTCCCTGCCTGACAGTTCACATTTTTGCTCCCTGCCTGACAGTTCACATTTTTGCTCCCTGCCAGACAGTCCACATTTTGGCTCCATGCCAGATAGTCCAAGTTTTTAATCCCTCACAGTTCCCTGCCGGACAGTTCCAATTTTTTTATCCCTGCCAAACGCTTTTGCTCCCCCACTGCTCTCTGTGAGACAGTCAACATTTCTGCTCCCTCCTAGCTGCCCATGGACTCCCTTGAGGGTCCCAAAAGATTGGTCTGAGAAACACTTGTTGCTCACAAATGTTGGAGAAAACCCATGTATACAAAGGGAGAGCATTCAAATGCCGAACACAGAGTTGGGGAAAGGAATCAAACCAGTAACCTTGCAGGTGTGAGGCCATAAAGCTATCCATTGAGCTATTAGCCCTCAAAATTGCCATATAGCGATAACTGATTACGTTGATTATGCACAATATATATGAAAAAAACAGAAATAACTGACATTGACTAACTGGATTTTTCATCAATATTACTGAATTACACTAGATTTTACATTAATGTTATAAATGCATGTAAAGGAAAGTAATTGTTTCTTAGCACTCCAATTTGTATTATTTTAAGGAGCTGCTGATATAGCACTACAGTTGATCCTTTGTCATCCCGACTTTCTCAATTGCATTTTCAATATATTACAGGGGTCTGCTTAAGAAGTTAAATGTGAAAAATTTCTTGGGAACTTTAGTGAATTTAGAGGAAGCCACAGATGACACACAAAAAGTTTAGTAACTCATAAATGCATAAAATATATGCACAGTGCTGGTATGGAAGCTGCCAAGCATATTTACAGCAACCTTTCACTTGAGTAGAATGGAATAAAATAAAATTTTACAGTGTTTCTTGCATCTTTTTATGTCATTTTAGCGCCCTAAACTGTACTATAATCTGAAATGCTTTGTTCCGCTTGCCTCGCTTTGCTTACCAATGGGACCAAAAAATTTTATGCAGTTTTTCCAGATCATGGCAGGGCCTGTGCCTCTAACCCCCATGATGTGGAAAGTTGACTGTAATTTTTTCAAAGAAGGAAGGAAAAACATGGGGTCCCTGAGGACCAGTTTGAGAAACAGACTTCAAAAATTTGAGTAGTGCCTTACAAGTAATTCTTTATACTTGATGGAAAACATAATGTTGTTTTTTTCTTGATGACCCCTCCCTTCGTGACAGTTTACTTTTGAATACCATAGGTAATTAACATAGTGCTTGCTAACAGACATGTTTGGAATCTTTCCATGGGCATTAAGGGGAATATATGGGTATAAACTGGAAATTTTGGGTAATTTATACAAACTGTATCATATACAAACAAATATAATTGTTTTGTTTTATCATAATCAGACATACATTCAAACATTTCTAGTACGAATTTTAAAAATGACGGACAGTAAGGAGGCATTTAATCTAATATTTAATGTTTACTGTTTGTCCGACTGCATTGCTATAGATGGAAAAGTGAAATGTGAGAAATTAAACTTTTAGTTGGCATTTTAGCGACAAACAACAATGCTTTAGGACATGGCTGTGTTGTGTGCCGTGTCCGAGTTATACCGAGGGGTGCATTCCCTTTCAACTGTTTGGATGGAGCTTGACATCAAACAAATGTATGTAAACTTCTGTGAATAAATACTGGGAAAACATCAAGTGAATGACTTCCTAATGAACAGAATGCTGTTTTGTTTTTATAAGCCATAACAGGTGTTTTGTTTGTAATAAATGAGCTGAGCTGAGATATAAGTTGGACCGCTTCAGTGACCTGAAAATGCAAAAAAAGCAACCTGCATGAATAATACAGCATAGAATTTGACTTAGAAGCAGTGCCTTTTGATGCAGATGCTTGCTTTGTGTGTTTTTAAGCACACATAATTATTCATAAGCACTTGGTTATACAATGATAGTGCCATCAAGTTTGGCGTCTTGCGATTCTGATGATACAAGTCTGATTTATGTGTGTCAAAGCGTTCATAAGTTTTATTGTTTTTAAACTCAATCAACACATTGTCCCAAAGGTAAATTGTCAGTCAGCACGTTTACATGAAGGGAATCGATTTATTGACTTAAGCATGTTCGACTGCCTTGACAGGTGGCAATATGGCTCCTTTCAACTTATTATTACTGGACTTTTTCCGGTTGACCTGTTATACCACAGACGTTAAAAAAATAAATAAATAAAATAATAATAATAATAATGGGTGTGTTGACAAATAGACAACAAAAGGTAAACTGATTTTCTAACATATACTAGATCATTTTGAATGGAATACTCATTAATACTCATCGCAAAACTTGCTAAGTTTTTTCCCTAGGACAGAGTAAAAATGTTTAGCGAAAATTAAACTCCCTGTGCTAAAATATCCAAACCAAACCGAAAGTATGAAAAGGCCAGATTTTAATCTAGTTCATTAGCCATGTAAGAATTGCATGTGCATAACATGCGATGTTGGTATTAATATTGGATATTGTCCTGTCACGTCCAACAGCCATTTTTCAAATTCAGTACAAAATACCCTGTGTGATGTCATTCAGCACCAGTACCAGTTTTACTCCAGTGGCAAACCAGCACTTTGAAGTACTATACTTTTGGTACTTTCCTGAAGTACAGTACCTGGTGCGGTGGAAAAGTGCCCTTCAGTCGAGAAGTGAATTGACAGCTTTACAGCACTGTTTTTATTTATTTATTTTAACAAAGAAGATGCATGCTATTCCTTGTGACTATGGCGTTATCTAAAGGCAGACGACATTGCCGTATGGTGCTGGAGTGCGCCAACAACACAACCTCTATGAGCTTACCGGCTTCTTCTGTTACTTCCAGATCAAAGCTTGTTCATTTCCCGTTAACTCCCATGGAAAGTTTCCAACTTAGAAAATTCCCAGAATTTTGCAAACCTAGTTGTAAATGAGCTATGTAATGATTTATTCCACCGTTCTGTTGTCTCTCCACCCCTACCCCCCCACAACAATCACAGCAGATCGACGAGAATGACAGAGTATAAGCTAGTCGTGGTGGGAGCTGGTGGTGTAGGCAAGAGTGCCCTGACCATCCAACTGATCCAGAACCACTTTGTGGATGAGTACGACCCCACCATTGAGGTATGGCACCATTATGCATGAGTAATGATAGAAATCTAATATTTCTGTTTCCAGATATATGGATGAATAGAAACAATTCTAGTGATTATGCAAAATCATCATGATCTGGTGATTATGTAATAATTGTGACA
>JAODJW010000007.1:25441257-25455252 GCA_026777045.1 Hyperopisus bebe | reverse complement strand
TTGGCCTGTACTGTATATATAATCTTTATATTATGTACTTGTGTGTTTGCATGTTGACGCTGAGCTTGTGCCCTATCTGTCTGGGAAAGGCTCTAGGCTCCTGTATATTATACTGTGGTTTGGACATGGATGGATGAATGGATTGTATGAATATGAAATTAAAGGTGTTCCCCAATGGAGGTCAGTAGATCTCCTTAACTGGTAATTTCCCTGTTGCAGGACTCCTACCGGAAGCAGGTGGTTATTGATGGAGAGACATGTCTGCTGGACATCCTGGATACAGCAGGCCAGGAGGAGTACAGCGCCATGCGGGACCAGTACATGAGGACAGGGGAGGGCTTCCTCTGTGTCTTCGCCATCAACAACACCAAGTCCTTTGAAGACATTCACCAGTACAGGTGTGTGCAGCAAGACAAAAGCTACTGGCTAACTGAGCAAACTGTTATTGCAGCTTTGAGCAGAAGATATAACCTGAACTAGTGCATCACTTGTACAACTGTGTAAATAGTCAGCAGCAAAACTGTACAATTTGTATGATGATGTAGGTGGAATCTCATAATGTATTAAATACTCAAAACTTTACTTTCCATAGCTTGTAATTCTGGCATAAGCCTATTTTCTGAAACATGTCCCTGGTATAATAATGCATGTGGAATAATCTATCATCAAATCCAAACAGTGTTCAACCCATATCAGGCTATAGCTTTGTCCAGTCAGCATGAGTGGGGCATCGATGGGAGTGTGGTGCAAAAAACTACATGGTGGAAATTCAGCTAAGCTAAAGGATCTGTGCTTTGGGTAATGGGATTTTAATGGGGGTGGTGCTTAAAGAAATGACTAAAAACAGGAATTAAATTGATCTTGATTCATAAAGACATGAGTAGGGTCCTTCAAATACAAGCTGGTGAGAAGGGCAGGGCCACTGTCTGCTGAAAACATGATTGGGAAAGTTAGTCTGCAGATTGTTTGTTTCAAAATGCTCTGAATTTCCTGTTTTGCCGGACATGATGGGCCAGAGGTCAAGTATAGTCATGTATTATAAAGTAATGGTCAGACAGCCTTCTGGTTTCACCACCAGTCAAGTAAGCTCCTGAACATCCTAAATAACCTAGATGTGTTCCTAGTTTTATATTGGCGCTGATCCATATCTGTTAGATAGCTCTGTTATCGGCCATATGTGACTGATCCACTTCCGATACTTTCCTATTTAGTTTTCGGCAGTCCGTTAAAAGATAGCTCCTATTGCCTGTTAAATTGATTTGTACAATCAAATGCATGTTAGCTCTTTCCCATTTTAGATGTTTTTTTGCACGCTAATGCTGCCACTCAGTGTTTTTTGCCATTCAGTTCATGTGAGTGCAGTGACTTCCACCTACTGTGACGTCACATGCATCATATAGAAGATCAGATAAGATGGTGATGGTCTGGAAGCATTTTATGCTTTTAACTACAGCTAATAGCATAGCACTTTGCAATCTTTGTAAAAAAGTTTTCAGAGGTGAAAGTAGTGTTTGGGAGTTGCTAGCTTGGGCTGTTTTGTGCACTTGTTACAGCTTGTCATACACTAGTTAAAAAAATATTTATATAAACTATAAATATTTATATATTAATAATATTTAAATATTTAAGTAAAAAGATCTCTTGTGTCAGAATATGTATCAGCAGTTATGTATCGGAATTGCTTTGGAACTGAAAAAATGTGAATCGGTCCATCCAAAACATTTTTTTTCTAAAAAGTTATGTACGTAACCTTTTTGTTCTATAGCTTTATCCCTCCTTGTGTTTAGTGGAATAATTTGGATTGAGTTTTTATTGCTACAGGGAACAGATCAAGCGGGTGAAGGACTCGGATGATGTGCCCATGGTGCTGGTAGGGAACAAGTGTGACCTTCCGGCTCGCACGGTGGACACACGGCAAGCCCAGGAGCTGGCCCGAAGCTACGGCATCCCCTACATCGAGACCTCTGCCAAGACGCGGCAGGTAGGGAGCAGTTGTTGGTGGGTTGTGATCAGTGGCGGCTGGTGAAAAATATTCTAGGTGAGTCTGTTTGTGTCATATTCAGTCAGTTTCAGTAACCATCCAATACGATTTAACACAAACTGCAGGATATCAGTGCTCTGAGAAATAGTAATATTTCATTAGCATTAAAAATCAACAGATTATTAAATAATGAAAAATATCATTATGGAATTCGCATATTTTCTGAATCTTTAAAAATCTCACCTGGAAACATATCCAAAAGGACATTCTTATCCTTTCACATTAGGCAAAACAGCCACTTTGTATGACAGGCAACATTAACTGGACACCAGCAGCGAACCTGAGATGCAGCAGTCTGTCAACTCAGCATCACAGACATCAAAAGAGGACAGCAAAAAAAAAAACACAGTCCCTTCAGCTAAATGAAAGCTGCACATCCAGGGATAAAATAATTTCATCAGCAAATTACCTTTAGTTGCTTTTAATTGCTTCAGTGTTTCCCAAGACGTTTGAAAAAAAGCATATAATTAACAATATCCTCATAATGGACAGTAGGCAGCTCACAACCATTTCACTTTTCACAATATGTGTGGGTTACAGCCATTAACCTCCATTCTCATATTTAAAATATGGGGTGTTTTAAAGTGGTTATTTAAACACTGGGGCAGGGTGGGTGTGGATCAGTGGGTTGAGCCTGTGACTATAATCAGAAGGTCACTGGTTCAAACCCAGCTTCACCATATCTACAGGCTCTTGAGCAAGGCCCTTAACCCCCAGCCCCCTGGGTGCCCCAACAGGTGGGTGCCCCTTTCAAACAGCTTACTCTACAAAGAGCAAGTTGAGGGAGGTGTAAAGACAATTTCCCCATGGGCATCAATAAAGTATTAATTATCATATGCAAGTTATTTTGTGTCACTGTATGCAGTGAGGTAAATAAGGCAACTGCACTACTGTTGCAGCTCTGCTAGTGCACCCCTAGTGGTCTCATGCCCCTAGCAAATGCCCAGGACTGATTGGGGCGATAAATATATCACCCTTTAGGCATCCATTTCAAAGATGCTGATTGGCTATTTTTATCTTGCTATGCGGATTTCTTGTATCAGTAATTGGCTATACTGCTGCACAGAAAGAAGAAATATTTGAATAAGACTGAGTGAAAAAGGAAGGACCATGAAGCTGATTTTTCACTGAACATAAAGATTTTTTATATATATATTACACATTATTATGCATTTCCAACACATACACACTTAAAATAAGTAATTGTTATTTAAAATTATATATTTTAGAAAGCAAAATCGAAAATCCTTTAAACCAGGGAGGGTGATGCCCTAGTACACTCTATTGACCAACCACCACTGGGCGTGGTTGCTAGCATGACACGCACCACCCACAAAAATTTCCTTAATGTTTTCATTGCCTTGTAGGTATTATCTTCAAACCATTCATCAATGCCATTCTTCTTGTTTGTTCTTCTTATCAGTATGAATTCCCCATTACTGTACTGTTTGCTCTAAGGGCGTTTTTCCACCGCACCAAGTACGTTACTTTTGGTACTTTTGCTTTTCCATTGACTTCCGGTCAAGTACCAGTACCAGAAGTTCCAGTACCAAAAGTGCCAAACCATTTTCGAACAGCCAATCCAACTGAAGGTTGTGCAGATGTTTTACTGCATCACAACATCACTGGGACGTTTAATTTTTCTTGTTCACTGGCAGGTTTTCTGTTAACAGTAACAGTTACCCCTGTTGCCCTGCAGGGAGTGGAGGATGCCTTCTACACCCTAGTTCGTGAGATCAGGCAGCACAAGCTTCGCAAGCTTAACCCTCCGGATGATGGTGGGCAGGATTGCATGAGCTGCCGCTGTGTGGTCGGTTGACCAGGTTTGTAGTGTTTGTATATCTCACGGTATTTCCAACATTCATGCAGGAATGCATTTACCACCATTGACCACCATTCTTGCTGACTAGAATTTACCACTATTGACCACCACCCTTGTTGACTAGCATATACAATTTTAGTGGGGATATAATTACACAGTCATCTCATGACAAGCAAGGGTTTCTCTGATCAGTACAAAAAGTCTTGGATGCTACCAAGTTATTGTTAGGTTTGCAATATGTGGACTAAAGGATCCTTTACCTATTAATTTTTGTCAGACTGTGAACTTATTAGAAACGCTGTATAGGTTTGTGTTCATCCACATTTATCTCTTTATTATATCCTCAAGCATATATGGGCTATACTACAGTTTATAACAATACTACAGTACTACATGTTTGCTCATCCTGTAAAGTTGTTGCAGATTTTTTGTAAATATATTGGTACAGTGAACCATGACAAGACTGCCCTTGTGGCGTGATTATATGACCGAGCACCTAATATCACGCTGTCTGTTAACTAGCTGCCCACTGGCTTTTCATTGTTCCCCATATCTCTATCTAGTTCACTGAAATAGACCTTGATAAATTATTTCTGGTAATGAGTCTTCTGTTCTTTGTCTTACAGCACAAGAAAGAGTTGTTCAGAGCTGTGTGCAGCTAATGGACTTTTAAGTAATGAAGAACTGCTAAAATTAAAAAAACACCAACAACTTGCAAGAAAATCATTAGATGAGGCTAAACCATTAGTGCTGGGGGAAGAGGATCTTGTCTTTTTTGGGATCTCCATTTTTTTATTTATTTTTTTTTGCCAGGTTCACACTACCACTGACTTCTTTCTCTAAGTGAACACTGGTCGAAATGAATGAAGTTATTATCCCACAGGTTCCACACCAGTCCCTACCCTGACTGTGTCACCCCTCACACCACACTGTCTAGTCTACTCTACCTGCCCCCCCCCCCCCCATTAGCATGCACCAGTCAGCTGACTCCTCACCCTGACATTTCCATCAAAGGCTCTACCCTACACTGTACATTGGACAGTCCCATTAAAAATAGAGGTATATACCTGAAACTTTATTCAAATTGGTAACAATTGGTTATATTTATCCTTGCATAATATATTAACATTTTATTAATTTTCAAATGTCCATAATACTCAATTTTCCATTTTTCCCTTTGTTTTTGTGGAAAACAGTTACATAGTCCAGCTTCTGTGAGGAAGGAAATCTGGAATGTGCCATGGTAGTGATTTTTATGAACTGATGAATCGCTGTTCATGACATGGCCTCTGGAAGAAAAAGGAACGGCTGTTGCGCTGTAGCTTCAGGGAAAAAAGATTGCATACTGCCTAATGTGTAGGTAATGCAATGAGAACAAACTTCTATACTTTCTATTTATTTGCACAGTGTAAATTGTTATGTAAATGCTACAGACCTAGTTCTTATTGTGTATGAGTGTTGTTTCACACTGGGGCAAATCCTATCTGTTTGGATGACAGGTACTAATAGGTAATGTCCTTCAGTTTACAGTTTGGCGATATTTGTGGAGTGGTGAATTTCTTGTGAAATATGACTCTAGAACTAATGTATTCCTGGGTTTGGTCCTCTTGCATGTACTCACTGGCTGGAATAACATGGATACAGAAGAAACAACTGTACAACGTTTTGCTTAGACCGTTCCTCCTCTTCTATGACTTAGTTGAGCGTATGGTGTGAAGTGTAGTTGGACAGCTGATACTGCAGAATTTGGAGGGGACTCTGATACTGGCCATCACTGTGTTATTGTGGCTCAGGAAATTGCATTCTCACTGTATGTTCAGTTTGTATAAACCTAGATGAAATTACCAATTCAATTTAGCAGTCTGATGAGTACCCCATACAATCAAATCACCTATCAGGATTATGTACCTATATCACTTTCAGCAAGGTGAAATATTAAAAAATCTCAAGCAAATTGTAAATAAAAATCAATTTAAACTGAAAATATTATGTGATATGGTTTTCTAGTTTTCCATTTTAGTAATTCTGTCATAAAAAAATATGTGCAGCTTTCAACTGCTTATCCTGAACAAGGTCATGTGAGGTGTTGAAATGTGTTGCCTAAATCACACTCTTTCTACTTCTGTGGTCTTGCTGTGAACTGAATGGGTGCAGTCTCATTCTGCTAAAACTGCCTTACTTGTAAGCTACCTTTGCCTTGTAAATGCAGAGTTGAACACCCAGACAGTTCTCTTATAAGCAGATTGCTTTTTCCATATTTGGTTTGATCTGTGGGTTACAGATAACCATTATTAAAATAACCATTGTTAAAAACAAATAATTTCTAAAGTCACAGTGTACTCTAGAGTGTTGACCACTGAAGTCAAGTTAGACCTGGTGGTCTTTCCTTAATTCGGCTTTATTCCAAACAGAAACTTCCATATGCTCAGTGATTTGCAGTCCAAAGTTGCATATAATCGAAGTGTCTAATCTAAGCATTTTCCTTAGTTTCAGTTTGCTTTCTGGAAAGAGCTTCTCAAATCAAACAATTTTCCCATCATAATTATATCTCCTAGCTCTTATTTCTCCAGATGATGTATTCAGCATTATATAATTAGACATTTTGCTCAGATTTTTAAAATAATGCCCTTTTTTAGAATATCCTGCTGCTAAAATATATGGGGGGTTAATCTCTTGGAGACCTTTGCCCCCCCCCCCACCCCCGGACAGGAAAGTTAATCTTTACATGGTGTTCTTACTGTACACCTCCTGAGGCTTTCTATTCTGCTACATCCATATAGCTGCTAGATTTCAAAAGTGCATAAATGAAATAATGGGTAATCTGTGCGTGGATCCTTGTGTCTAGCTCTCCGCTCTGTTTACCTCAATATCCAACACCGGACCTCATTGTCTTTTAAATGTTGCTAACCAGAGATATAATGATTTTCTTTGAACTGCTCTTTAAGTTCTGGAGAAGCTGATCTCAGAAATCCAGGTGAAACTGCTCTGGACCAGGGTTTCCTAATCCTGGTTTGTCGAGGACCCAATGTCTATGCTGCCTTTTTGTTCTAAACTTTGTTAATGAAGACATTGATCTAAAATTGAGAGGAGACTCATTCATTGAAGATAAAGTGCTTAAAACACATATTGGCATATATGATATCCATTTATCTTCCAAACACTTATCTAGCCCAAAAGTTAGATTTTTACCTTTATGTTTTCTAGCACAAAGCATAAATTTTGGGATCATCTTAATATCAGCACATTTTTTTCCCCAAAGAAGTAATTTATTGGTTAGATTTACCATGTACTGTTACATTATGTCACACATTTACAACTCCTTAATTTTACATTTTTATCCTTGCAAATGGATCTAAATTTTTCTCTGAGCTAACAGGAAAGCATGGCTAGGACAAAAATCTAATGGGTCTCCCAGGTCAGGATTAGAAGACCTTGTTCTAGCTCTGAGACTGAAAACAAGCGGCAAAATGGGGTATAAATTATGAAATGAGAAACTGTAGAACAATCTCATCTAATTTTGTTGTGTTTGTGTGTTTAATTGGTTAGTGATCAATAATTATTTTGTGTGGATTCTGAGCCAGTAGAGAACTGACTGTACTAATGTATATTTCTAGAACTTGTCTTTATATTACAGAGAAATGTTCCATGTAAAAACTGCTACTGCAATATTCAATTTGCATTTACTAAATGTAGAACAACAAAACAATATAATATGGAAAATAATTGATTTCTGGGAGAATACATTGCCTTAAGAAATCTCTTGGTTTCCTCTTTCTTTTTTTCTGTGTTCATGATTGGTGAAGGGAGGTGAACCTTAACCTGGATTTTGTTGTATGAACAAAAACAAAACCAAGTACAGAGGGAATGTGCAGAAAATAAATACAGTTACTTCAATGAGTCAGCAAGGACACCTGCAGGGCCAGTCAGGTAAAACATCATGGCTGATGAACTTCAAAGTACTGCTGGAGTGTTTAGCTCAGCCTAGCCAAGTTTTCAGTGGAATGATGTCTAATGACTTACACTCTATATTCCTTTATAAAATCTGCCTTTAATAGTCAGTTTTCCTGGCATTGATTTGACACACATTCTATCTGAAAGCTGTATTAATAAAATCATCTGTATCTCAAGATGCAACAGCTTTTTCTTGTTGGGGGTGGTGCAGAGTGCACAAGGCATATGTTGTGAGCAGGTGGTTAGAGAAGCATGGTGGTGAAGTTAGCAATTCTCCAAAGCTCTCACAACTTAAAATTTACTTTTATGGCATTTCTAAAACACCACCTGTCATTTGAATCAGTGTCACGAAACTGAAGATTTTATTACTGAAGGTTAATGCCAGATTTCTGTAGTTTCAAATACTGAATGTGCTTATTGATCAGTTCCAAATCTTTCTTGACTCTACCACATTTTATGCATGGCATCTTACTGTAGCTGCACAGTGTCATTGACAAACACTTGATTTCTTTTTAGTGCACTATTTACAGGTTGTTTTTTTTTTGGGGGGGGGGGTGGTGGTGATGCAAGCACTAAAGCAAAGGTTGCCCACTTCACATATGCTAACTGTAGGTGCATTCATGTTTAGCGAACATTAAAATGACCACAGCAGGAGTGAAATCTTACTTGTGGGCAAAATGAGTTATAGGTGCAAATCTTCAAGACAACTAGGTTTATGAAACTGTATGTATTACATTGTATGTATTATTGTGTAAAGCAAAGTTCTAACCCCATGATGTGAGAAATTATTAACTCGTCATGCAATGGAAGTCACTGATTTAGACTATAGGGTACCGGACATATTGGTTCAGGTACATCATTTCCTAATTTGCTAGGATTAGGCCTATAGGGTAAGGGAAGTATAAAAAGCCAGTTATTGATACAAAGAGAAGCTGAAATAACAGAACACATCCTTTGCCAGTCACTTAATTCATTTCAAGGTCAGATATTGCACATTTCCCAATATTAAACATTGTAACCCTTAGCATTACAGCTCCAATAGTAAGAAAATAATTAAATAAAGTAGGGCTGTGCGATATGACAATGTATTTCGGATAACAAAATAAAATGTCTATCGCTTCATATTATGCTTTTATCGTGTATGTCGTGGTGTCGCAAAATACATTGTTTCATCATTTGGATGACTCTTTGCAATGTTACACTTCTTTGTGAGTTTTATTGAACTTTATTATTAACCCACAGACAACAATCCACAAATATGTACCACGATACACAAATGATTAACTGTCCACAAATATGTATTTTTAAAATTGTGTTGTGTAAAATCATATCGACAAGAATACAGAGCGATTTGTATACATGAAACGTGTTTTGCACAAGTTTTAATTATCATTGGAGTGTTTGTGGGTGCGCTTCACGTTCACTAGCCTAGCTGTCCCGTTTACAGTAACTGGCGGTGAATGAACACAGTGCAATTATTAATAAATACGTATAAAATACATATATGAAAGATACATGGTGTGCATTGTCCCCCATAGTTTAATGCTTAAAGCACATTTAACTGGACATGTTTGTATTGTTTAGGTTTATATTTATTAGTCTTTTTGTACTTAAAATTGGCACGGTTATTATTAGTAACAGAATAGTGTTGCGATTTTAAACGGACACAGCAATTATAAGTAATGGAAATTATTCCCACCCTGACGTCTTAGGGGCTCCGTTGTACGTATACTGCAGCTGATCTGTATACACTATATCAAATAAACCGGGATTTTGCGTGCTGATCATATTCAAATATTGAACATTTCAAAACTACAGCACGCAATGACGTCACATAGACGGACGCATTCTCCCTTCCCAACTTTGGTCAGCTGCATGGAGATTTTCAATTCGAGATAAGTTTGCACACACATGCACATGCATTTAGATGTATGAAAGTTTTATTATCTTGTAAATAGTACTGAGTTTGCAAACTACCCCAACGCCTCTGATGTAGCCAATTTTAGGTTTATAATGGAATGATAGGCCTATAGCCTATATTTGCCCTACGGTTGCTTGCGTGAGCCTGAAAGAGTGAGCGGCACGCCAGATTGATCGGAGATTTGGCAACCCTTCTTTTTGTGTGCGTCTGTCTTTGACTTTCGGTGGCTAGCGCTTCAGTATTACTCAGTAAAGGAGCAACTTGCATTAATAACAATTTATTTATTTTTCCCTTTACAGTCTGTTGCCACGTAACATAATGAAAGCAGCCCAAATACACTTGCGGGTAAATATTAGGAGGTTGCGGGTATTTTCAAAATAGCCTAATTGGGCGGGAAAACCGCGGACCTGGCAATTCCGCGTGCACCGTATTTCCCGTGTTATTGCTTGGTCAAAGAGAAAGGATAAGGCGTACAGTAAAACGCAGCGCCATCTACTGATTATTACACTATTATTGCATTTAAACGTAATTACGTTCATATTTGTATTTCGACGGTTCGTCAAGCTTTTCTTACTGCACCACATATTACTAAACATTTAAATAATGAGTTCACATAAAAGACTGAGGGTAACGTTTCATATTAACTGATAAAGGGATACGTGTATTGTAGAGTTACAACTATTAAATATAAAAATACTATTCCAATGAATGCCTGCCTGTATCATTATTATATTTGAGATTTGTGTATAATAAATATACTAGAGCCCGGCAGTAATTTCCCGCAGTTTAAATACATAAGGAGTAAATTAAAACATGTTTTTTAGTTATTTTTTGGGAAGGGGTGGAGGTCGGATCTTACGTTTCCACTTTTGCGCTTCTCTGTCTTCTTGCGCTCCCCCAGCTGTGTCTCCGAGGCCGCGTGATGGCGCCCACCTGACCAGAAGATAGGAAGTGCTCTAGGAACGTGACACTACTTCCTGTTTACGAAACTGCTTCCTAAACAATGATCTCCTCCTAGAGGCCCGAAGTGTCTGATATGTATCGGTAGTAAGCAATCGAAACAAGTAATAAAAAGTAAAATGCTGAACAATGGTTTTCGCTCTTGTAATTGTATACCCGAAAACTAACGATAACTGAGAGTTTAGAATAGTACAGATAAATGTTTCCCAATTGAGGGTTTGTGAAATCCATGTTGTATTTCTTTTTATTAATATATTACATTTTGTGCGATTATGGCGGTTGTCAACGAAGCCGCATTCAAAAAATGCTGTTAAAGGTGAGAACATCTAGGTGGTAGGTGTATGAAAAAGATGCGCATTGTGGTTGTTTCTTTCGTATGAAAGTACACGACTGTCTTAGTAATTATTATGTGGGCTGTGGTTTTAGCATTAAATAAAACCACCCCGATCATCTTCTTGTTTAGCAGTACAAATATAAATATTTAAGAGTGCGTGAAATCACGTACGTAATCTCACAGTACAAGGACCCGAAACCTGTGGTGGAAGCGTATGGTAAGTGGCTGGCGATGGCGTGTGTTTTCATCTACTGTTCTTGTTTATCAAAATGCCAAATTATTGCAAGGAAACCACATCTTATAAGTTTAATTGAGTCTGACGGGTATATAGTTTTGTTAGCATTTTAATGTGGACCATGTTCTGACTTCAATAATCATAAAAGTTTTTTTTTTGCATTATATAGTCAGGTTAAATGTTTTGCTTTTGTCTTGACTATCAGTTGTTTTTATTTTGCTTTTCATTAATCATTCTGTCTAGTTTTTTTGTACTAGTTTCCAGTGATGGTACTTCTAGAGATCTGATGAACCTAACTGGAACAGTGCCAGTTAACTACGGAGGTAAAGAAACTCCCAATGGCTTGCTAATCCATGTTGTCCAGAAAAGAAGGCATTTCTGCATGGCAAAAAGATGCAGAAAAGCTAAATGAATGTTATATTTTACATAAAAGCTTTTTACCGAAAAGAATATTTTAAGATGTAACCCCTTTGTAATCACCAACATTAGGATCAGTAATTGTAATTTAAGACCTCTTATAAATTGCATGCATATTGGTTTGTACTTTACAGTTTGTCCAGTGTGTCCCTGTATTTAAATGGCAGCTGAGGTTTACTATGCAAACTGTATATATATCACAGTACAGTAAGTCCCCAAGATATGAACCAGTTCCGTTCTGAGAGCGGGTTTGCAAGTCCAACAAAGTTAGCATAGGCATCCAGCTGATGACGCGCAAACTCCCACATCAACTCCTACCGAAAACATGTACACATACAGCTGTTTGTACATGCTTGTAAAAGTTAATATTTGTATTTTTTGTTATATATTTGTGGTGCATTTTAACAAGAAACTGAGATTTTTTTTTGTTTCCATTTATTTTTTATCAGCTGTTTACCATTATTGAGCTAGCCTACACTACATATGCACACCTAGCCTGCCTCTCTCTCCTCACCGCCTATCGAAAACATTTACATAAAAAAATGTTTATAAAAGTTTATATTTGTTTTCCTATTGATTTTAGGTGCATTTTAACAACCAACAACAGACAGTTATTTTTTTTCCATTGTTTTCAGTCAGTTGATCTTTTTTACCAGAAGCAAGTGAGCCTATGCTACTGTATCAAGAATATCAGCGATAGGAACAAACTTGCACACTGCCATGAAATTTGAAATTCTGTCACAGTTTTTTATTTTGCAGTTATTTAAACATTTTTTTATTTATTGGACATTAGTGTTGGGCGGTATACCGGTTCACACCGAAAACCATTTTTTATTATTGTTATTATATGAATTTTTCTTATACCGCAATACTGGTTTGAATAGTCTACACAACGTTCGGAAAGTGGAAAATGAGTATCTGACTAGATATTGATTTTCACCATTATTGATACCAACAGTGCGGTTTTCACCTCATTCGCCAAACTTCACATAGCACCACTACAGTGCGCGCACACACGCATACATACACACTCACGCAGCCCCTCCCCTTCTCTTAATAGCCGCTGAACGCATTTGCGCTGGTTAACACAAATACTGAGTTGGCCACACATGGAATATGCTGCAGTTGAAGGCACTTCGCAAGCTGCTTTAGTAAAAAAAAAAAAAACACAAAAGTGCCATTTGGATGTATTTTGCAGACGAGCATGGAAAGGCTAAGGATGTCAATAAGCCTCTATGCAAACAGTGCTACAAAGTTGTGGCGACGAAGTCAAGTAGCACATCAAACCTGACGAAGCATCTTAAAGACCGACATCCCAGTCTTTATGAGAAATCTCATGAGGTCAGTAAAGCTGGCGTTCCAGCAATACTGAACTATTAAACACTTATCAAAAATGTTAACTTGGCCAGCACACACCATAACATTAGCCGTTCATCTATAAGCAGTTAGCCAACAAACACGTTAGCCGTATGTTATCATTAAGGTAGCGGATAGGCGCAACGGGTAATAATAAAATTATATAGTTAATGTGGGAACAATGCAAAAACGTAAAACAAAAACGTGTCATGTAAAATGTGGTAAACGCCCAGTCATTTTTTTTTTAAGAAAAATACCGTTGTATACCATGAAACCGATATAACTTAAAAAATACTGCGATATCAATTTTTGTCATACCGCCCAGCTCCATTGGACATGCACAATTGCATCTTTGAAAGTTCGCATCTTGAAGGTTTGTATGTAGAGGATTTTCTGGATATTAAAATATTCTTCTTTTCTCCTTAGTAAATAAGTACAACATCCCTCTTTGCCTTTGGCTTCTGGAAACCTATCCCTACTATCCTCCAATTTCCCTCCAAGGAGTTCATTTTGTGAAACCCACCAGTACAATTATAATAAGGACTGGAAAGCATATTGATCCCAGTAGCAAGATCTATCTTCCTTTTCTGCATGAGTGGAAGCCTGTGAGTTTCTGTGGCTCTGAATTCATTTCAGTGAAGTACATAAGAACATAAATTTACAAATGAGAGGAGGCCATTCGGCCCATCAAGCTCATTTTGGGAGAACTTAACTAACAGCTCAGAATTGTTAAAATCTTATCTAACTCTGATTTAAAGGAACCCAGGGTTTTACCTTGCGCTACACTAGCAGGAAGACTATTTCATTCTCTGACTACATGCTGTGTAAAGAAGTGCTTCTTCAAATTAATTTTAAAATGTTCTCCCACTATATTCCACTTATGGCCACAAGTTCTAGTATTTGAACTAATATTGAAGTAGCCATTTGGCTGAACAGCATCCAGACCTGTTAGAATCTT
>JAODJW010000007.1:25426386-25441157 GCA_026777045.1 Hyperopisus bebe | reverse complement strand
AGACCAGGAATCATTCTTGTACCCCTCCGTTGCACCCTTTCCAAGGCAGCAATGTCCTTTTTAAGGTATGGTGACCAAACCTGCACACGATATTCTAGGTGGGGTCTTACCAAGGAATTATATAATTGTAGCATCACCTCCCTTGACACACCTAAAGATATAACCCAACATCCTATTGGCCTTTTTAATTGCTTCCCCACACTGGCGTGAGTATTGCAAAATAAGATTCCTACAAATTTAGTTGATGCATGTTGTACACATGAACAAATGTATATAATGGCATCTTGATTTTGATTGATTATGATGTCTACCAGTATATTCTCAGCATAAGCCCAGATCTGTAGTGCTGTGTGAGCATATATGGGTGCTGAATAAATATGTAATCGACATGCTCTTTCACTTGCCACAGTCGGACCTGTATGAACTGATCCAGGTTATGACTGAAGTGTTTCGAGAGGAGCCACCGGTGCTCTCTTGTCCCACTACACAACCCAATTACCTAGGCCACAGGCCCCCCGAACTGTGAGTGTGATACAGTATTCACCAGCCATACAGGTTTGCTACTAGCCTTGTTTTCACTACACAGCAGGACAAGAAGTATAGTTTAACAGAGTAATAATTGTATCATCTGTCTGTAGTTAGTGAAATAACATAAATGGCTGGTCTGTAGACAACATCATGGCTATGCCTCGCTTTACACTTTAAGTATGTTGAAAAAGGTTCTTAGTTGTGCATGCCTAATTGGCAAGACCGTCCCCAATTTACAACCCATGCAACTTACGGTGACTTGTGCATATGACAAAAAAAATGTAAGCGTATGTAAAAATAAATTTGGGGTGGCCGTACTTCTGGCAGCACCATGCTACCTAGTATGCGCTGCAGCATACAATAGTTGCTGCAAGATTGCGCTATACAGTATGACAGCACGGCCATCTTAGCTTGACATGCTTCTCCCAGTCCCATTGTCTCAGTCAAATGTCAGTGTAAATATCCTATTCTGACATACATCAATTGTGACATACAAGAGAAGAGGTCTGTTCAGAAGTTGGGGGAGAGGCTGACTATTAATGGAGGCATAACGTGTAGTACTTTGAATGAGCACTAGATGGCCCCTGATCATGGTTTCTCTGGCGTAAGGAGGCTGTTAGGGTTCTGTGTAACTCGACTCTTTCACCTCCAGCTTGCTATATGCCAGGTACAGCAGCTGTGTCCACCTATGGGCCAAGTCACTCTCCCAATGCTACGTAAGATGATGGGCTCTAGATCATTGGGAAATAAGTATATGCAAGTACATCTCGAATGACTTGGAATGCTCACAAAATGAAAGTTTTTAAAGTTTTTTTTAATTATTTTATTGTGTTTTATTTTTCCCCAGTGGGTGTCCAGTATACTTAGTGTGAACTCAGTTTGACTACTTATCCTAGTGTGAACTCATACCCAGCCACAGCTGGTGATACTTCCTATACTGCTTCCATTTCTGTCACATCTGTGGGTAAGTAGTCTGCTGAATCTAAAGAAAGTCTGGGGACAGTCTTTATGCTTTGCCTATTGTCACTACTGACATATGGAAATTGGACATAAGCACATTCAGTTGATGGGACTGAATGTCAGAATACATTTTCTGTATTCTGCAATTGTAATACTTTCATGACTGAAAAATTTCTGGATTCCATAGCAGCATATTACACTTCTCAGACAGTGGTAGTAGTAGCAGTAGCAGTATTATAGTACCAAATACCTTCGATCTTTTCCTGTCTATGAACCCTGCTCTTCAGACTGGAATTGCCCCATTGTGGCTATGGTGGAGTCCTTGATCCAACTGGAGGGGTCATAGCTGTAACCAGATCTAAGTAGTAAAGGTCACTTGGCTTCAGTTCGAAAGGCCCTGGAGTGAGCCTTCAGCTCCCCTGGCTCTATATTTAGAGTTGGAGTATAAGGTTCTTCACAGAGCTTGCTGTAACCTCTGAGATCAACCCTGACATTCATAGTGCTGACTTTGGGCTCTAAAGGCCAGTTCACTCTCAAATGGGCAAACCATCTACTCTACTTCCAGCTACTGCTTTGGTTATTCTGAAAGGAAAAAAAAACTTTACACAGCCACGCTGCTGCTTTATACCAGTAAATATTCGATTTCAGCTGTAGCAGTCTCAGTTCTGCGTGTTAAGCTTTAAGCTGTTTGATGTTAATAGTTAAAAGTCATATTTTGAAGGTAATGCTTCTCCTAGAGGGTGGCATGGTGGTTCAGTGGCTAGCACTCCCTGCCTTACACATCCAAGGTTGGCTGTTTGATTTCTCCCTCAGTGTGTGTGGAGTTTGCCTGTTCTGCCTGTATCACACAGAATTCATCCAGTATTCCAGAGACATGCAATAGGTTAACTGATGTCTCTAAGTAGCCTATAGATTATTTTGGTCAATATTGAGATCATGATTATTTAATATGATCACTCATTCCTAGGCATCTTTCGAACGAGTAAGGATTGGTACCCTGTTTTCCTGGGTAAAATTCTTGACTTTGTAAAACAAAATGTAACACATACACACACACAGACCACGAGAACTGTGATTGGTCCACTTGGTTTTTTATAGGCCCAAAGAAGGCTTACACCCAGGTGTACTTATATTGTTGATTGGACCTATAACTTTAGTTATATTTAACATTAAATAACTTATCTTTAAGTTATTTTTTGCGGGTTAATATTTAAACTTGATCAATATTCAGAGTTAGCGGCACCAAAGCTAAAGACATGACTGCTCAAATAATGGAGATCTGCACTTATAAGCTGCCCCCCCCACCACCAACACCACTGATTGTCAGTTAGTGAAATGGGTGGATATATGGGGAATTAATCATGATGGTTAATACATGAATAAATATCTCAGTCATACAGTCTTTAAAAGTGACTTCATTTGCTCTGAATGAAAAGCCAAAACACCGATTTCTCATTTCCGTTGTGCTGCCACTATTAGTGAAGACACCATCCGTGCCTCCCTGGTGTCAACAGTGAGCAATCAGCTGTGCAGGGGAATAAAAGAAGAGGTGGATCGGGCCCAAGCTGAGCTGAAAAGGACTAAACAGGACTTGAAGAAAGGCCACCAGAAGCTGGAGGAAATGGTGTTCCGCCTTGACCAAGAAATCATGAGGTTCATGTCTACTGTTGTCCTCTGCCTTGATTCTACTGATGTTTAACTGTGCATTTGCTGGGAATGCTTTTTATTTTATGGCTTGGTCACAGTGTATCTTTTTTTAGTCTCTGTTAAACTGTCTGACAATGGCTTATTATTATTAGTGTATTAGTTAAAGTCTTTCTAACCTCTTAATGGTCATCTTATCAGTGTTAGATTCACATACATATATTCATATGTGTTTCATGCTGTGTTCTTGTTATGTTTGTGGACTATGGATGTGAGGCTATAATTAAGGGATTTTTCACAGGGTATTTGAAAAACTGTGGAACAAATCTAACAATGCAGTCCTTGTAATGGATCATTGACTCTTTGTGTTTGTGTATGCATAAGTGTGTGCATCTGTGCACTCATTCTGAGGCAGATGGAAGAGGAAATGAATATTGACCTTCTGAAGCAGAAGGATGAGGGACTGACCACTGCCCTCGAGAAGATGGAGAGCCAATCAGAGTGCAGTGGCATCAACAATATTGTCGTTCCCACCACACCTCTCTACAAGCTGATCCTAAGCTGGTATGCTGAGGAGAATGCTATTGAGGACACCATCTTCTACCTGGGGGAGACTCTGTGGCGTGAAGTCATTGACTTGGAAGTCTTTCTCAAGGTAAGTTCCTGCCTATTTTTGTCCACTTTGTTCTGTCTCCCAGCTCCTGTTATCACCTTTTTGTGTCTCTCCTGCTTCCTTTCTTCCTGTCTTCTAATAGTAACCCGGCAGTGCATATTTTCTTATCCTAAAGGTTTCGCTGGTTTTAATTTACATATTAATTAGCACCTGATTTACACCTGGAGTGCCAGGTGAGATGGCTTTTTTTGAAAAATAATTACAATAAAGCAATTATAAGCCAAGGTTTTGAAAACCAGCACTCTCTGTCCCTTGAGAACTGGAGATAAGTGAGTATTTTTTGTGTGCTGTTGGTGTCGTCTTTTTGCTTTTTCTGAGTGATAATTTCCATATCTGGTACAGCTTGACCCCCTGTTTTGTGGTGTAACTATCCATTGGCTAGCCAGCAACTGGTTTGTGGGGAGTCACTGTTTCTTATTCTTACCTCTTTTCATGTTATTGACTTAATGTTTGATTTAGAAGAGTTCATAGTTGTGGTTGGTGTAGGGGGAGCAGGTTAATTTGGTGTCTTTGTCTGCACACCCCATTTTCTGGTTTACTATCTTTGCAGCATGTGCGGCTTTTATCCTGTAAACAGTTCCAACTGTGGGCACTGATGCAGAAAGCCAGGAAGAGCACTGGTTTCAGCAACCTCTTCTGAATCCCCCTCCCCTTCCCTGAACCTTTGTCTGATTAGCTGTCATCTGTTCTCTTGTTTCTGCCCTGCAGCTGCACGTCACTGTATTATGTGGTGCCAACCTTTAATCAATGGTGTAAAACAGATACTTTGAAGGAACTGTGCTCATAAAGGAAATCCTAAAGGACGTGGAAATGACCAATTAGAGAGGAAGGAGTTAAAGATGAAGTTACTGAAACTCTCAGGACAGATAAGAGGATCAGGATTTATTTAACTTCGCTGATTTTTGTTTATTTAAAAATTGCTGTCATAATTAAACTATAATTGCAAGATGTTTAGCATGTTACACCATATAAACCCTATGCAGTATAACAGATTTGCACATCATTTGATGCAACATTAAAAGAGCGTTAAGGACGGGAAAGGACCAGGATTCTCTGCCTGGAGAGAGAATTGAGGAGAACTATGATGAGTGCCAAGACATGGAGTGTTCTCATTGCAGTGATGATTTTTATTATTTAATAGCACTTACATGCTCTTTGTGAACATGTATTGAGCTCTACTGTGTGCCTCAGATTGAATGTTTATTATAACATAAATGGTTACTTCTTAGTGCCATTTCTGGATAGAAGTACTGAAGCTTAATCAAACTGGAAAGATTCCACAATACCATGTTTTAAGAGACCATTTTATCTCACATTTCATAAAAAAGAAATCTTACATAAAATGAGATGTATGTATGATGACACAAGTAATGTGTTTTGCGACAATTTACCAAAATATATTTTTAATGCTTTGGGTTCTTACTTTCTAGATAAGGGAATTGTGTAGGGTTTCAAATCACGGTGAGAGAACTGTTAAGCTGGGTTAACAAGTGAACGGTCCTAGAATGGTGGGAAAGGATTATCTAATGTGGAAAAAGTTAGATTTAATTTCTTATAGGGTGTGTTTTTCTTCTCGCACATTAACTTCAAATATTTACTTGATATGCAAGATCATTGAATATGAAGGTTTTTGAAGTGGAATATTCTTGTAAAACATGTGTTGTCATATTTTATATAATGCATTCTTTTTTGTAACCCATAATTTATAGGTTTACACAGTAATGTTATTTTTTTGTCATGGTCAAGGTAAGTCTCAATATAAGCATATAAAAACATAATATGTATTCATTTTCTTTAATAAGAGACTTTATAGATTATAGAAATGTCTAAAATAAAGGCAGTTAAATTCCTTTTGCCTCCTTTGTTTGTTTCCCAGAATCCCTCTGTGGACATCTTGATGGGTTGCCAGGAGTTTGTTAATATAATAAAGGAGAAGGCTGGGTGCTCTCAGTAAGCATTTTAACGGGGTGCAGCTTTACTTGGAAGAACTGGCAGACACAAAATAGAAGGATACCAAGAAATCTGATTTTCTGTGTTGTTTATTTGATGCTCAGGCGTATACAAGGCAGCTATTCTGATTTCTGTAACATGTCAGTTTTGATCACAAAAATGATATATAAAACATTCGAATGAAAAGGAAAAGATTCCTCTTCCAACAATTTACACAGATGTCCTCCCCCTTGACTTTTTGGTATCTTGTGTACACATGTGATAAGTTAATGAACATAATGTAATTTTGATTAAAATCTTAAATTATAAAAATATTTATTCCAGAGTCAAATTGTGCTTTGTAAAATATGCATTCATGCAGTTCATATTGTGTACACAGACACAGATTTAGTATACATTCAAGTTCTTAAGGATAATGTATGGATGCACAAAGCAACTTTGCCAGATATTGTTTCATACGTTAATGAGATAACTGAAGAGACCTGAAATGGGTGCTTCAAAATGTGGAGCGTTTGCAGTGCTTAGAGAACATTGCCATGGTCAGTGTTTAGTTTTCCTCTGGGACAGCAGGCAGGAGGGAAGAGGTGGCATTTTGACAAGGAAATGGGGGCAGGCAGAAATAACTGAGGAGCCAGGGGCCATGGTTCATTGGTTTTGTGAGAGCCTCATAGGGTCAGCTCCTTCTGCACACTCCACAGGGTCTCTGAGCTCTTCACCAGCTGCTTCTCCTCCTCAGGCTGCAGAGTCATGTGTACTATGTCTGTCAAGCCGCTGTTGCCCAGCACACAGGGCACACTGAGGAAAACCTCGTCCTTCACTCCGTACATGCCCTGAGGGACGAAGAAGCCTGTTAGTGACTCCATCTGTGCTGAAGTAGCTTAAACTCTGTTTATCCGAGATTAAAGGATAGGTTGTGGAGCCAAGTAAATTTCTAGAATCCCAGCAGACTAAGCTTTTCAATCTTAAAAGCCATTTGCCTTTTGCCTAAAGTTCCCATCAGGAGTTGATTGGTTAGCTGACATTAAATTCTTAGAGTTTCAGTTTGTTTCAACAGGCATTGCATCAATCCTTCAATGGGGATAACTGGACCTCAGCTTTTATAAAACAAACATATTAACCAATTGTGGATGAAAACTCACCTGGACCAGTGTGGAAACAGGATGTACCTTGCGCAAGTTCTTCAGGATGGTCTCTACTAGGTCAGCCACAGACATACCAATAGCCCAGGAAGTGTAACCCTTCAGTTTAATAACTTCATAGGCACTGAGTGGGGAAACAAATCAATAATTAGCCCAGTGTAAAGAGTCCAAAGAATGCATATCAATTTTGTTTTTAAAGTACTTTAAAAAAAACTTTTTCAGACATGTTAGCTGTAATTTTTTATGCAAATAGCAAAACAGTAATTACTTGAAAGAATATTGGGAGACTTACCCATCAACAACCATCTTATGGACTATCTTCCAGTCTTCCTTATCCTTTTCTGTTCCCATATCTGGATTGAGTTTTTGGAGGTTGACGCCAGCTACATTCACCCCACTCCATACAGCCACTGTGAACAGAACCATTCATTTGCCAATATGGACTGAACCATTCTGCATTTTAAAGTCTTCTGTTTCAAATATGTTTCTTCTTGGACATTTACCCATGCCTTAGTAGTTAGTAGCTTAGTAGCTTATTTTGCATCAATTTAAAGGGTTGTTAGGTGCGAGATCAGCAAAGAATGTGAAAGAATCAATAGGAATTAAGTGGAATTTGCAAGGATGAATGGGATTAGTGGACTTACCGCTGGAGTCTCCATGCTCTCCAATGATCCAACCATGGCAGCTGGAGGGGTGAAGGTTTAGCTTCTCACTCATCAGGAAGCGGAAGCGAGCGGAGTCCAGGTTGGTACCACTACCAATCACACGATGTCTGGGGAAGCCACTTAGCTTCCAGGCCACATAGGTCAGAATATCCACTGAGTGGAGTAAGAAAAGGCATTGTACAGTTTTGTAGACATCCGTATGTTACAACCAGATGAGATCTAGAATGATTTACAAATGGTTCATTTGAAGAATTAGAATTTGGTCATTAGTGGTCATTGTTGACACATCACAGCATACAACTAAATGTGTCCTCTGCATTTAACCCATATGTAACATAGCAGGGGGCAGCTAATTCAGCGCCCGGGGAGCAGTACCTTGCTCAGGGTACCTCAGTGGTGCCATATTGGTCGAAGATTTGAACCAGCAATCTTTCAATTACGAGTGCATGTCCCTAACCATTAAGACACCACTGCCCACATCTGAGTATAACAGTTGTTTTATGGTCTCGAAAATTTAAAAAAATTAATTCTAAAGTGCTACTCACCAAGTGTGATCCAAAGTATATAGTAGTGTTTCTCTTAATTTTTTATTCTTTGGAAGTAAAGAAACATTTACCTACCTGGATTAGAAACTACAAGGATGATGCAGTTTGGGCTATACTTGACAATGTTGGGGATGATGAATTTGAAGATGTTGACATTGCGCTGGACCAGGTTGAGTCGGCTCTCCCCCTCCTGTTGCCGGGCACCAGCTGTTACCACCACCACCATGGAATTGGCTGTCACAGAGTAGTCTGAAAGAGTGGTGGGTGATATGATGATAATTTATCATGAACAGTTGCAACTGTATCCATGATAAGCGTTTTTTTTTACAGCACTCCTTAATGCTATTATCATGATGACAGAACAAACCATCAAGCGCCTATCACATGATGCCTGCATATTTGGATTCTAAAACAGTACTTCTGCAAAAACAGACCAATGTGAAACAAAGTAAGGTCAGCCTGCATCAAAGTGCTATCTGTATACAGTATCTCTTCACTGTCAATTATCTGTCTCAATGAAGCTAAGCTTAGTGACTAAATCCTGAACAATAAATTTATTTGATCGTTTCTAACTCATTAGCTAACCCATAGAAGGATAAGGAGGCATGATTCACATCAAGTGAAAAGTTTACTCATGTGGCTTTAGCCAGTCCCTACTTTGATTCAGATGTTTTGCAACTTAATTCCATCTTTTCACTCAAAGCAGTTACAATTGTTTCAGTGTGATGTGACTTTTCCCATGCACTTAAGTCTACAAAGCCATGCCACTCAATCTAACAGATCATTCCCTATTTATGTCTGTTCTCATATTTCCACGCAATCTTTCAGCTAGCATTCTGGAATACCCTACAGTCTAGTACTCTCTGACCTTTGTCAGCTACAATCTTGGGTGTGCGCAGAAAGAGCCCTCCATGCTGCAGATCCAGTGCTTCGCCCTTAAGCTTGTCTTCCATCACATCAACCAAGGCAATCTCATCTGCCAGCTCCTGCTCACCAAAAGGAAATGATATCATCTTTTGAGGTTTTCTTCATTTTGCAATTCTGTTATGGGGCCCAATTATCACCGTTGTTGAAACAGATTATCAAAGTCTAAATGTTGGAGGGCTGGTTGGTATATTATTAAATCAGTGTTCTCCTCAGTGGCTGGGGTTGATAGTTGTTTATAGATCAGGAAAGACATCTTCTGTTAATAGGACTGGGGATATCTGCAGTAAATATTCAGATACATACATCGGAATGCTGCTCATAATTGACCCTATTGCTCTGCACTTGCTCTTCTTGCTCACCTTCAGAAGAATGCTGATGGCAGAGGCCATGCCCACCATTCCCACACCCACTACGGTCACTTTGTTCCTTGAGCCGACTGCCTCCCCTTTCATCACATGTTCAATGAGTTTATCCTTCGTAGTGGCCATCTCCACAGTCTACATATAGTCACACAGAGAAAGAGTGAGGCTGAGGTGATACAGGACAAACGCAGATTCATACGGTAATAGCAAGCAAACTCCAAACATTCATCCCAACCCTGGAAATGTGAGGCAAAATGCTGATCGGTGTGCCACCCTTTACAATAGCTATGTATTAGAAGGTGTTGTATGTGTATGTGTGTCTTGCAAGCCATAAACGAAGTGGAATCAATGTCTTGGGGTCTGTATGGTCAAAAGTCCATTGCCGATTTGTAATCCCAATACAGCCCTGCGTCGGGCCCAGAATTTCTAGTTATGCCCCTGAATAATCTGAATAATACTAGGTGGTTAATAGACAGTACATTGTATTAACAAACAAAGGCAAAGTTGTCAGTTACTATAGAGTGGGAAAATACAATGTAAAAATGAGTCCATTAGTATTAATGCTGTACACCTATAACTTGACAATGAGACATAACCTATTGAAATTGAAGGAACCTGAATGCTTAAAATTGCCATGGGGTCTTAGGTGCTCCATGCAAGTTAAATAACTCAGCAATAACTATCTCCAATGCAATAACGAAACCTGTGTATGAACAGGTTTTTTATACAATAAACACTTAAAGCTATGTTATTGAAGACATAACGCAAAAGACATATTGCTGAAGACATCACGTAAAAGATCGTATTACTTCCTACATTGATATATATATTTTTTTCGTCCATACCTTGGGTGAATACTGCTGCACAGTTGGAATGTCTCCCGACCCCTTCGCTCCCTCAGCTGCAACTGAACTGCACAGTAAAGGGCGGAGAACCTGTGTGATATTTAAAGTCTGACAGCTAATATGATACAACTATAACGTATGTCACCGTATTGCCTCCATTGTCACCCACAGAGACGGAGTTTGAATTGAGAGGGAAGGACCGTATCGATTGAGTACCTTCCCATTAATCAAATATAATGCAGTATTTTATCACTATTTTCCTTAAACACTTTGAAGTAATCAGTCTTTCACGTTATTCTAACTGATCAAAGACGGTGTTTCCAAAAGTGCTGTAATTTCACTGTTAACCACTCTATCAATTGACTACGTTTATTTTTTTTCTACTACTGTAGCTCTGCCAGTTAACTAACCTGTATTCTGTATAATCTGTATTCTTTTTCTTGTCCACCGCTGCACTGGTAATGTGCACAGCTTTATGCGGTTCAGCACGATGACAAGTTTGCTGCATTTAATAAAACAGACACACATTAATGCAGGTGACATTTTATCTGTGGCGCAATGCAAACCATTGCTACACCTATAGCTATAATTTCTCCCTGTAAATATCCTTTATCATTATTATATTTTAACTATAACTGAACTCATCTGCACTGTACCTAAGCTCTTTGCACGTTACATCCATCCATTATATCTATTTCTTTATTTATATTGTCCACAGGCTTGACTGCACATCTCCTGTAAAAAAAATCCTTGTACCTTTACCTTTAGATGTTTATTTGTATTATGTGTATTGTATATGTATTGTTTATGTGATGATACCACCCGCACCAAAAGAAATTCCTTGTACTTCTCTGTACTTGGCGAATAAAAAGATTCCGATTCTGATTCTGATTCTTTAAGTGACAGACTGAATAATGTGCATGAATAGAAAATTATAAAATCGTCAGTACCGCGCTTGGTGGTGTACGTACATGCCTTATAGAAATACATGTGAGAAGTCTCTGATTTACATAACTGTTAGGAAAAAGTAATGTATTATATGCTATATATAGTATGTAGTATTTTTTTTTATCAAAAGCCAAACATTTCATATTGAAGCAATTGAGGTAGATTATTTGGGGCAACATATTTAAACATCTAAATTATGCGTATTTTGCATAATTATAGCGATTATTATTTATTATGATGCAGCAGTTAAACCAAGTACAATTAGGCTGCCTGTCTGTCATTATACGTAAATTCTGAAATTGTCCTTATGTGCTCCGGTGTTCTGTCGATTTATGCTGCTTTGTCGAAAAATGATACCGCAGTGGTAATCGATAGCCCTAACCCTAAGTCTTACCCTAACCCTAGCCCCCCCCCCCCCCAAAAAAACCCCTAAAACCAAATTACTTTAACCCTAACCCCTAAAACCTAACCCCAATCCCAAAACGGTGGAACTGCACATGCGCAGAAAGGCTCGATAGCGCGTCTCGATAGGTAGGATTTTATGACAGAACACCGGCAATAGTTTGCCATCTAGTGGTAATCAGTATTCAGAAATCATAGTTGCGTTTTAAGAGAAAATGTGAACTTTCACGAACTCAGTGCGTCGGAAAACGCTGTATAACGTATACCATAAATACATAAATTGTACGAATTCGGGTACAGCATGTTACGGTCATTCTGCCATGACATTCATCTTAAGTAGTTACTACGGAGTGATATTATAAAGGTTACAAGAACTCAAAATCATTTCGCACAAGAAAGGTCATTTTTAAAAATGATTTCTTCAAGGCTAAATGTGAAAAAAGCAATGGTTACAGAAGAGTATTTATGTTTTTGTCTGTGCGTGAATACAAATATATTTTTAAATCACTTCATCTTACAATAAAGACCAGTGAAAATTATACCCTTACTTAGAATGGAGCTGTGTCTATTAACTTTAAACGTGAGACACCCGTTTACATATAAGAAACATGGCTGTTTGAAACTTTCTGTTTGAGGAATAGGCCTATATCAAGTCAATCAAATGTTAAACTGCAAACAGCAATATTCATTGTGCTGTCACCATTTCCGGTTGTCTCATCAGCTTAATATGTGTTAACGTGAGATTGCCCCTACATATTTTATTATTTTGGTTTTTATTAGAGGCTTAGACTTTTGCATATAGCTATAAAAGATCAATTAATATTCTTTTGTTCATGTTACCATTTTTCAAGTTAATGTGTTTTTGTAGATGTTTACAATGTTACAAGGTTACATATTTTATGTAGGCCTATATGTGGTGGAGTGAGGGTGACTGATTGAGTACATCCCCAATTGTTCATTTAATGGCATTCCACCTTATATTTCAGCTAAGGATGTACGATGTATCGTTCGGGGAGCTCCACCCATCTCCGGTTTCCATTAGTAATTCTTTCGCAGTTCATACAGCTATGCCTTACATCACATTACATTTGTACCTGACACGCTCAGTTAACATTTTTGACAATGACAATAATGTCAATAATCAATTGTCGATTGTTAGATTTTTGCGGCGAACGCTACGGCATGCTTTGGTGAAACCTCGAACTACGGGACTATTATTGCTGCAGACGGCCGGGGGGGAGGTGGTTTAGTTTTTCTTCCGTTTTCAGTTGCCTCGTGACAAATGTATAGTATTGATGTTGGTGTATATATTTCAGGATAAATGTAGTCCCAGTTAGGGTTTATTCTTGGAGTTGCTGGGACTAATCGCAGCTGTTTTTGCCTCTGATGTTGCTGGTGTGGATTTATCTTCTGTTTCGGATGCCTCTTCAGTTGGAGATTCCGTCGTCCACCTTGGAGAATTACCGTGCCCTCTTATAGTCTTTGATTAGTTGCTGGATTGCACTGTACAAGCGTTCGGGACTGTAATTTGATTTAGCGGCCTGTTACATCATCTGTGGGAAAGCGATATATGTCTTGTACTGGTTGTGTTTTCGTTGTTTGTGTATTGTAACCTTCTTAAATTGACCTGCGGTTTTGTCTTTTACCCAGTACTGGGGGACGAACGGTGGGGAGACTGGCGTCCTGGTGGTGGGATTTCACACTGTGTATGTGTGGTTAAGATTGCAGTGCTGTGTGTGTGTGTGTGTGTGTGTGTGTGAGTGTGTGTGTGTTTGGACACGGATGGTTGGGTTTTGTTGATTCTGCTTTTGTACTGCTTTGTAAAAATAAATATATTTTTGCGCTGGAAGCACATCTTTGCTCCTGCTTGTTGGTGGATTGAACCAGTGTGCCTCTAGCATTAGGCCAGGAGGAGAGTCATTGCACAAATGTCCCTGGCAGAAAGTCCCAGGGTGGTGTAGTCGGTTGTTCTGGTGGTTTGTTCCTCATGTTTGCGGCTGTGCACTATCCACCACTGCTACATATACAAACCAGGGGAGGCGTCGTGGCCCAGCAGTTTGCACTGGTACCTCACAAGTCTGGGATGAGGTTAAGAGTTGCTGCCTATTTGTGTGGAGTTTGCATGTTCTCTTTGTGACATTGTGGGGATTTCCTCCAGTTTCCCCACATAGTCCAAAAATATGATGAGGTTGATTGGAGTTACTAAACTGTCCATACAGTAGGTGAGAGTGGGTGATTGATTAGTGCCCCATCTTGAGTTCTCTGCCTTGCATCTGTAGGCTCCAGACCCCCTGCAACCCTGAATAGAACAAGCAAGTACAGAAAATGGATGGATATCCAAATGGTTGAAGTACCAGATAGTGAATATGTGGAATACTGCAGTATCTTATAGGGTTTACCTATTTATAAACAGATTTTGTTAATTGTTGTTCAACATATTTCTGCTCCTTGTCCATCAAAGTCTTCATGCATCTTTCTGTCTATCTTCCTAAATGGTAACTCAGTCCTGTGTCACATGAAGCCTGGCGCTTATCACAAGGAGCATGGAGGACCAGGCTGGGGACTTCACTTTTCAAATTTAATATTTATATTTTCCCCAATTAAAAAATGTGACACCTGCCTAATATTAAGAGAAACAAAAATACAAGCATATCCTCTCTTTGCAAACAGTGGAAATTCTCCCAGATGCTGTAAGTGGTTTTTACCGTAACGCCATTGTCCTACACAAGCTTCATTCTTCAGTACTGTTTTTTGCAGATGCTGGTTTTCCACATCTGTGTTTGCATGTGTCAGGATGTGTTCAGGTCTGCTATCCAGTGCCATGTTTAACCCTCCCTCACTGCCAGCAGACAACACAAAAATGAGGTTTTTTGTCATCCGGTTGTGGATTTCTACCCATGACATCCTTATATCCAGCTCACTGTTCTGCCTGTGTTGTCCTCCATGTTTGACCCACTGCCTTACTACTGGTTGCCCGGCAATCTGAAGGAGCGTCGGCACTGGCTTGTCATCACCTCCCTGCTCCCCAGTTGTGACTCAAATCTTACGACTTAGACAGTGTAACTTAGCACTTAACCATCTCTCTGATTTGACTCTCTCTGCCGGTCCCTGGAGGATGGGCTCCCCCTTTGAGTCTGGTCCCTCCCAAGGTTTCTTCCTTCTAGGGAGTTTTTCCTTGCCACT
>JAODJW010000007.1:25415542-25426286 GCA_026777045.1 Hyperopisus bebe | reverse complement strand
TCCTTCTAGGGAGTTTTTCCTTGCCACTGTCACCTATGGCTTACTCACTGGGGGCTTTGGGTGGGGATGCTGTAAAGTGATGTGATAGCGTGCTATACAAAAATAAATTTGTTGTTGTTGTAATGAGCCACACGATATTATGTAAAGTTTGTGTCTCACCCCAAGCGCTGGAAAATGAACTAGGTGTAAGAAAATTAGACAATTATAAAAAACATTCTCAAACATTGACACAAGGTGCTGCAAGCAACACTTAACTGCAGTGTCCCATGTGCATGTGTGTACGTCAGACTGCGTTGTTAGATTATTAGCTCCTTGCCTGCGGAGCATATCATCTTTCTAGCATTAATCTGAATAGCCGGGAAGCACAATGCTGATAAATTGTTCCCAGCCAGCAGGATGTGACTCCAGTGGAGTCTGTCAAAGGTTTGCTTCCCCATCTGTTGCTCTGGTGTGGAGATCAAACAACGCAAAGTGGCAGAAAATAAGGCCTTGTCTCTAATGAGGCCACATATGGCATTTGATGAAATATTCACCAGTGTGATTCGTGGGTTTACGTTTAATGTCGGTTTTCGGGATTTCCTTGTAACATTCCTCCAGTGTGATGTAACTCTAGCGAAGTATAAAGCTGTTTACACTGAATAATTTGACATTTTACTGGGGAATTACTTCTGAACAGAGTGGTTGGTGTTGCCTAAGCACTATGACCTCTCACCACAATGGTTTTGGGTTCATCACTTTAGATTCTTACATGTTATTGTGATATGATACAGTTCAAATGATTTAGTACAGTATGGGTATTATATGGGTTTTCAGGTACATTCCATATGTTCCATTGTTTCTTTTAATTTGTTGTTTGACTTAGAAGCAAAGTGTAAAAGAATCAAAAGTTTTTAAATGTAGTATTCAGGATACACAGTGTATTTTCTTTTCATATTGAACTGAATTTGAACAATACGGTGAAGATCAGGCTTTTGTGTGTATCGTCATGTTTTTGCCATACAGTGTTTACTCACATATGGAATTCTGTCGATAGTCCTTTTTGGCCACTTTTTTGAAGGCATATTAGTACAATATGCATTCATTATTGGTCTAGGAGTTTGAACCAGAAGACATAATGGAAACAGAAATATAAATGACACAGTGTTTTTTTTTTTTTTTTGTCTTTGTTTTGACGGTGTCAGGTTTGGGAAACTTTCCTGAAACATAGAGTGTTCATCTAATAAGTAAGGCATAAAAATGCACTCCTACAGGGCCCGAACCAATAACTCTCATGACCATTAACAGTAATTGCATAAATGAATACTGCAATGCATGGGTGAAGGTCTGTTGCCAGTAGGAATGGGTGAATAATCAAGTACATCTTTACCCCCAGCCCTGTACTCTATAGGAATGCTACATAAAAATGTGATTTGAAATGATTCATTTAAGGTCAAAATTGTCCCTCTCTCTCTATCTGCCTAGCAACCCCCCCATACCCCACCCACAATTTCCTCCCTCCACATGGCCCCTTTCAGTCCCCCTGTCCAAATTTCATTTCACAGATGACAGCTTCTGCTGATAATCGCGCAACTGTCATGGAGGGGAGGCCTGACCAACTGTTTTAACTCTAATCAGCTTTTATTGCAGACAGGAGAAAATGAGAAGCTCCCCACCTCCTACACAACTGCAGTAACCTCCCATCCAAGTCCAGATGACATCCTCTCCAGTGGCAGTAGCCACACTTGAACACAGGCATTATTTCTCGGCTCAGCAAGAGACCCTCTGAACTGCTGGTTTCAATTAATCTCGGCGGCAGAAGTGAGCCGGTGTCAGCGGGGACAAAGGCAATGACATTAATGCGTCTGCTGCCGCGGCTGTTTCTCGCCAGCCCGGGCACCCCACAGTGCTCGCCTCTGTCAGTTTCTCCATCGCCTCCATCCATCTCCTCCTGCTCTCCCTCAGTCTTCATATAGCTTGCCTGCTCCTATCTTCTGCTTTGTCTTGGAAATTGGGCAGTAGTGGTCCAGTGGTTCACTCTGTCGTTAACTTTGAGAATTTTGTGCTCCGTTAGGACACGCAATGATTTAAACATAGAGTGGAGAAGGTCTGATGAGGTCACTGGAAATACATGCAATACCTCTGTAATATTATGGGGGGAAAACACATACTTTAGTTATTTTCATAAGTTGTGTTCATTCAACAATGATATAGAGACAGAGTTAGAGAATTGTTGGATATTTATTTGCAGTACAAATTTTCTAAAGAGTTCATCATCATCTTTCATTCTGGCCTAACAAATAATGGGTACATATTTCAGTAGCATATTTGTTATTTTGACAACACAATACCAAGCAAGCTTCTCCACAATGGCTTCTTCCTGGGATGTACCCTGTTTATGTCCTGTGTTTTCCAGAATATACTTTGTTATTGAAAACAGATATTTAGATGGATGGACGGACGGTTTCAACTAAAACCAAAAAATACTCTTCTTATGATGATCGTATTTATAAGTAATTTTCACCTTAGTAGATTATATGAGCAAATCATTAAGTGGAATTCTACAAGGTCAGTCTATGTTAACATCGCATTTTACGATTCATCATAGTAATTAAAATAAAGGGGATATGGCATGCACTGGCCACTGCAGCCATCTCATTTGATAAAGATAATTACAAATGGCACGTCATCCTTTTCCTGTTCAGTATCATGAAGGTAAGGATATACATAAAGGTGCTGTGAGTTGCTGTTAGAAGGCCAACATATGCACGTCCAAAAGTAGGAATTCTGCATTATCATATATATTATATAATCAGTGCTTAATCATTGCTGGAGCTCAGCTCCGAGACCTCTGTGCTCTGCCACCTCAAACACTACCCCAAATATAACTATGCTTAGAATGGAGTTAAACTTCGGAATGAATACAAATTGAATTAAAGGAATATATTATATATATATATATTCGGCCATATATCCATCCATCCATCCATTTTCCAACCCGCTTATTCTACTGGGTCGTGGGGGGTCCGGAGCCTATCCCGGAAGCAACGGGCATGAGGCAGGGAACAACCCTGGACGGGGGGCCAGCCCATCACAGTGTGTGTATGTGTGTGTGTGTGTATATATATATATATATATATATACATACATATATATATATACATACACATATGTTTGTATGTTTGTTGTATGATATCTTTTTACATACATCTACCGAATTTAGTGTGTTTCGCTTATCTGACATTTGATTTAAAATGCAAAAACCACCCCATGTCCACTTGGCCACTGAAGTATGAGGTTACTTTCTGGCCCATTAACCTCATCTAATAGGGTGAGACAGAGTCTGTCTTTCAGTTTGAAATTACTAACTGGTGTTCATAGAAAGTATTGCATTGTTACATATTTAAATAATTAATAGCACATTACTGTTGTGTGTGTGACATCACTCAAGTCAATAGGCTCCGCCTCCTCATAAAATGGTGGTCGAAGTTGGTCTCTATGCTTTTTATGAGCTCCGGCACGTCTGAGTTTGCAAATTAATAAAATATAATAATTATTTTAACATTATTTCCAGAGTCCCTCCCTTCCAAAAAATAGAGTTATGGAACATTTGAAATGTCTGATGTTTGTAATGGAAGCTATATGATGACATAACGGCCCAAGAAAACTAAGTCAATTGTCTATGCAAGTGCAGCCTTCATTGTGGCTGAACAAAGTTACACAATTATAATTAATTCACTTTCATTAATGTAGAGCATTAGCGAATATCACTTCAGTTCAATACAAAAACATTCATAAACATTAAAATTATACTATTAGGGGCCTGTGGTTCAATATAATGAGTCAAATCCTCTGTGGCCCAGGGCAAGTGACTCAGCAATTTTAACAGTCTTCTCTCAAATGTATGTGAGGGGCTTTGAAATGTCTTGGAGTTGTTCAGTTTTAACAGGCAGAGCTGACTGCAAACATATACGTTTTTGGCAGCATGGCTTGGCCTTTTCACAGGATGAGTGACACTCATTGGCGAGATTGACAGAACAGGGCTCAAAGAGCCATGCCCCGCCACTTGAAAGACCTGCATGTACCGAACTTGATAGGTTAACTTACCACTAGCAATATTGACTTTAGCCTTAGAGTGTATTTTGGACAGCACTTAATAAAGCTGAGAATATGACTTCAGGGACTGAAGATGCTTCCCAGCTGTCCCTCATCACTGCTTGGGTGAATGGTTCAAATCGGCAATGACACCTGCCACCCATCAGTCTACTTCAAGTTTCCAGAGGCCTGGCTGGAAGAGTCCACTTATTGACATGTCAAGGGTTTGAGATGGAGAGTATTGAGGTGAGCTAAAGGTCCTTTTGATTTGTTTTATATGCTGACCTTTTCAACTTCAGACTGTTTCTTTTTACGGTTTCTTGCCAGTGTAAATGTGTGATGTGTTATAACGTTTTGCCCAGGTTACAAAGATGGTATTTCAGTTTAATATGTGTAATCTTGGCTGGTAATTTCGGCCTCGTAAATCTACTTACTCTCTTACTTCCCCACCAAGGATCTCTGGAGCTCAGATGGAGTGATCTTTGGGTTCTTGGTTACCTCTCGCACCAAGGCTCTTCTCCCCCGAATGCTCAGTTTGGCCGGGCGGCCAGCTCGAGGAAAAGTCCTGGTTGTCCCAAGCTTATTCCATTTAAGGATTATGGAGGCCACTGTGCTCTTGGGGACATTAACTGCAGCAGAATTTTTTTTGTAGCCTTGTCCAGATCAGTGCCTTGCCTTGTCTCTGAGCTCTTCAGGCAGTTCCTTCGACCTCATGGCTTTAGTTTGTGCTCTGATATGCACTGTAAGCTGTGAGGCCTTTTATAAATAGGTGTGTGCCTTTCCAAATCATGTCCAATCAATTTCATTTAACACAGCTGGACTGCAATCAAGGTGTAAAATCTCAAAGATGATCAAGAGAAATGGACAGCACCTGAGTTAAATATGTCAGTGTCACAGCAAAGGTCTGAATACTTACATCCATTTGATATTTCGCTTTTTCTTTTTTAATAAATTTGCAAAAAATTCTATAATTCCATGTTGTCATTATGGGGTACTGAGTGTAGATTCATGAGGAAAAAAATGAATTTACATAATTTTAGCATGAAGCTATATTGACTTCTAAACTCATACATTTCTGATGGCAAGAAGAAATGATACCACCATAATAATGCACTATTATGCATTATTTTTGAAAGCACTATGATGGTCTTAAAGCAGGCACCTTCGTGTCTTTAATGTGCAGTTGATGTCATAATTTATAGATGTTTTGCTTATGAAGCCATCGTCAAAATCTTATTGGGGCAATAAACGAAGATGTTTTCTTTAACATGTCAATTAGTAAAATAAAGTTTTCCGTGAAAATCCCTTTTAACCTTAAATTTTATTAACCTTCAAAATGTATGTCAAATGTCAAATGGCAGGTTAGCATAATGCCCTTACTTACTGTATCGTATTTCAGCTTTGCCACTAAACATGCACGCAAACGTCCTAATATGAAGCTGGAAGTTGTTAATGTAAATACACAGGTAAGTACAACACAGGTATTTTTTTAAATGCTGCACCATACTGGATATTTATTTTGTTATGCTTTGTATTTTTTGAGAAAATATTTGTGTTGCACAGTTGAAGCTGAAAGCTGCTAATGGTAATACAGTTCAGATCAGGTACAGTTATTTTTTCTGAATGTGCACCTAAATGGATGTTTATTTATTTTGATTTACTTTTAAGTAAATGTTAGTTTTTTGTCAGTAGGTTGCAGCAGTGTTGACAGAGACTTTTTATTTAAGAAAGACAGTCATATATAAGAAACAGTCAGCCACTGTTTAATAAAGGAAAAAGAAGCAATTTGCAATGTCCGTACCAAAAACGTACTTCAAAACCGAGGTACGTACTGAACCTTAAATTTTGTGTATAGTTATACCTACGTCAATGTATTGCTTTTAGTAGACAAGGAACAAAATACTCTACATTCATGTTTTATAACATTATTATTTTACTTTAAAAAAAAAAGTCCTTCGGCTAGAAGAAAAGAAAATATTTTTTCCTTGCCTTTTTGACAATGGATACTGGATATTGACACCAATACATACAGTAAACTGGTTAAATTTGCAGACAACACCAAGGTGAGTGGTGTAGCAGATACTAAACTAGCAGCACAGAGGCGTACAACGGGATCTTGATTTAATTAGCAACTGAGCTGATACCTGGCAGATGAAATTTAACGTAGATGAATGTAAGGTAATCCATGCAGGGAGCAGAAATATAAAGTACATATTGGGTTCCAATGAAATAAAGATAGCTGATTATGTGAAAGACCTCGGTGTGTATGTTGATGCTTCCATGTCCCACTCCCGCCAGTGTGGGGAAGCAATTAAAAAGGCCAATAGGATGTTGGGTTACATCTCTAGGTGTGTGGAGTTTAAGTGAAGGGAGGTGATGCTACGATTATACAATCGAATAAGACCCCACCTAGAATATTGTGTGCAGGTTTGGTAACCATACCTTAAACAGGAACAGCCTTGGAAAAGGTTCAATGTAGGGCTACAAGAATGATTCCTGGTCTCAGAGGAATGTCTTTTGAGGAGAGGTTAGCTAAGCTGAATCTGTTCAGCCTCGAACAAAGGAGACTAAGGGGGGACATGATCCAGGTATATAAGATTCAAACAGGTCTGGATGCTGTTCAGCCAAATGGCTGCTTCAATATTAGTTTAAATACTAGAACTCATGACCATAGGTGGAAATTAGTGGGAGAACATTTTAAACTGAATTTGAGAAAGCACTTCTTTACACAATGTGTAGTTAGAGTATGGAATAGTCTTCCTGCTAGTATAGCACAAGCTAAAACCCTGGTTTCCTTTAAATCAGAGCTAGATAAGATTCTAACAACTCTGAGCTATTAGTTAAGTTCTCCCCAAACAAGCTTGATGGGCCGAATGGCCTCCACTCATTTGTAAATTTCTTATGTTCTTATGAATAACCAATTCTAACTGTGGTGAGACCGGTATACATGCTCTGCTCAATGTCTGCAAATCCCTTGCTTTCCAATGGCATTGTTGTAGTTCATAACCTCAATTTCATCTTCAGAGCACCTGTCAAAGTCCATTTGTGGAAGTGCAACTAGACACATTAATACTTGCAACCAAAAAAAAAACAGACATGCATACTTTCAGTAATTGCTTTTCCAACTTGAACACTTGCCCTTCTTCAAGGCTGGTATTGGGAGAAATTACTTCATCATCTGGGTTTTACATCTAGCTGAGATAATAGGTTCCTTGCTGTTTGTATGCATTTGATGAAAAATATTTTGTTGCCCAAGGGGCGCAGTGACCTTCATGTAAAAGAGGGAGACATGCAAGAGGAGATTTCCCATGATTCACAGCAGGAGGAATCTGAGTAGGGCACACCAATGGCACCTGACCCTCCTGTCCATCCTCTTAGTGTCAATTGTGTATTACATGGTCTTTTTTTTTCCAGGTAAAGTGATTACTAGCCTCAGAAAACAAGGTTCTTCATTGGCCTTTATGGTGTTTTAAGGCTTATGATTAGGATATGAAAGTGAACCTAACATTACCCGACAACAAAAACATGGTTTGTATGGTCTGTTTGACTGTTTCAGCTATCTCGGGGTTTTAATATTCTCACATATTTCTTGCTCTTCTGGCCCTGATTTGCGAATGAAGTTTCTTATGTTTGCACAAAGAACACTTTGTTTTTCTTTTGATGTGTTCCAGTTATGTTTCGGTCGGGTTTATGTTTAATGTTTTTCGCTCAAAACAAATTACGTTATATGAACTACATACTGTACAATGCATTTGTTTGTCTATAATGGCAGAACAAAGTTTGATGCATTTATATTTATCTTGAATATAAATAGTGTCTTTGGCTCTGGGTATAAGGGGGAGGAGGTGGGGGTCTGATGGACTTCCAGTAGCACTAAACGAATGTCATAGAAAATGCCAATATTTCTGGTGCCTGCTCAAGAACTGCACTCTTACTTCGCTTTATTTGCTCTCTGTAATCTGTTTAACTGTGCCTTGATTTCCCAGCATACACTGCTCAGTGCCTGGGTGTGCTCTGACAGCCTGTGGTGAGAAGTTCCATGTCAGATATCTCTTTGTGTCAGTCGACTGTTTTCCTGCTCACACTCGTGTGACACGTAAAAATACCCCAAGTTTCAGATGTAATCTAAGCTTATTGTTGCCAGTAGGCAGCTCACGGAATGTTCACCACTCTGTATATTTTCAACATGCTTACAGATAATTATCATTTTGGCTGTCACAGTAGATTAATATACATTTTCTTTACATCTATATCAGTAATGCTGATGAGGAACTGGAAGAGATAAAGAAATTACTGAACTTCATGTCAGAGGAGATAGCAACAATTTCAAAACAGCAGAAGAAATAATGGACTTAATGGAAGGGATGAAAGATCTCTGAAGGCAAAATGAGGAAAAGGGTAAGAGGATTGCTCTCTTGAAAGGACGAGCGTCAGAACTGGAATAATATTCCAGAATAAATGATGTGATAGTTTCTGGACTGGAAACCATGCACCGGACACATGCGAGGGTTACAACAACAGAAAGTGGAGACCCATCAGAGCAAGAGCTACTCTCTTTAGAGCAACCGGTAACGTGTGTGTTAATGAACATCTAATAAAGGAAAAGGCAGATATTGCAAGACAGGCAAGACTGTTGAGAAAACAGAAAAAAATACAGTCAACTTGGACATCAGATTGTAAGATATTCATTAAAGTTAATGGGACGTGAGAGCAGGCAAAAGTTCTTGTCATCAGAGAGATGACAAAACTAGAAAAATATGAGTAATGACTAAGTATGTGAAACAAACAAACAAAAGTTATTGTATTTATAAAATATGATAAATGATGTTATTTTTTCTTTTTTTAAGTAATGTGGGACAGTTTAAATGTTATAATTAACACAAATGCCTGATAGTTTACATATAATAACCCATGTAGATACAAATAAAAGAATATTGGAGTTTGACAGTAATACAGACCCAGACTATAATTTCTATAAGAGTGGAAAAAATGACGGCACTCATTACACAGATGATCAATTTAACATAAAGATAAAGGAAGAAAATAGTATAACAGTGGTTCATTTTAATAGTAGAAGTCTATATGCAAACTTTCAAAACATAAAAGAATATTTAAGACAGTTTAAAAGACCATTCAGTGTGATAGCCATATTGGAAACCTGGATAACCCCTGATAAAGATGAAGACTTTGAATTAAATGGATATGAATTCCTTCATTTAGATAGGATAAGTAATAAGGGTATTTTTACAAATATAATGGAGGATAGTATAAAAAGTGGATTATTAATCAATGATATAAGTGATCATCTACCAGTGTTTGCAGCTTATAATGGTAACATAAAGATAACAGAGATGGAAGTAAGATTATGTATAAAATAATTATAAATGAGAAGACCCTACATATTTCAAAAAATGAACTACTAAAGCAAATTGGAATATTATATATGAAGAAAATGAAGTGAATAAAGCATATGAAACATTTTTGGGGGTATTTAAAATACTATTTGATAAAAACTGTCCAGTAGTAAAAGATAACAGAAAACACAATTACACAAGAAGACTGTGGATGACTAAAGGACTACAAAATGCCTGTAAAAAAAAAACACCCTATAATGTGAGTTCTTAAAAAATAGAACCACTGAGGCGGAAAATAAATATAAAAATTATAAAAACAAGCTAATTAATATAATGAGAACTTGTAAAATAGAATATTTTAATAATACGTTGAAATACCATAAAAATGATACAAAAGGTACATGGAGTGTATTAAACAGTATAATTAAAAATGAAATGAGGAACAATAATTATCCTCAGTATTTTATAGATATTGAAAATAGTATTAAAGATATGAATGAAGTAGCAAATGGATTTAATACATTCTTTGTAAATATAGGACCAATAAAGGAGGCAATAAAGGTTAATGGGACAGAAATGGCTACGATAGATTATATTGAAAGAAATGATAGCTTGATATTTTTAAGAGCAGTGGAAGAGAAAGAAATCTATGATATTGTAAAGGGCTTTAAGAATAAAATAAGTACAGACTGGAATGATATTGATATGGTGACAGTAAAGAGTGTTATTGATGGTATTGTAAAACCTTTAACGTATATTTTTCACTTGTCTTTACAAACTCGGGTTTTTCCGAACAAAATGAAAATAGCAAAAATTGTTCCCATTTACCGTACAAAGCAGGAGATAAGTACCACTTGACTAATTATAAGCTGATATCAGTACTTTCCCAGTTCTCCAAAATATTAGAAAAACTATTTATTAAACGATTTGATAGCTTTGTTGAGAAACATGATTTGTTGACAGACAGCTAGTATGGATTTAGGAATGATAGATCGACAGCTTTGGCATTGATGAACTTGGTAGAAGAAATAACAGAATATATTGACAATAAGAGGTATGCACTTGGAGTGTTTTTAGACCTAAAGAAAGCATTTGATACTGTCAACCATGATATATTGATTAGAAAGATGGAGAAGTATGGTTTCAGAGGTATTGTATTGGACTGGTTAAAGAGCTATATAACTAGCAGGCAACAATATGTACAAATAAATCAACATAAATCTAAATTTATGAATATAGCATGTGTCACGCCCAGCTCCGTCCGATCCTCCTGTGTGCCACGCCCACCTCGTTACCTAGTGTTTATACCTGATTGTTCT
>JAODJW010000007.1:25368021-25378465 GCA_026777045.1 Hyperopisus bebe | reverse complement strand
GATGGATGTATATATATATATATATAGTAAATGTCGTAGTTAATTGATTTGTAATTGCACTAAAAAAAACTATTTTTTAGATTGTCAACCTATCTGAGAAGGTGACTGTGTCGATTGACCCAATGGGGGATGAAGCTTCCTATGAGCAGATATTGCTACAGAACTAGAGGTAAGTGTTGGGAATAAAGTTGTACCTCAACGAACATATACGTGGCCAGACTTCAAACTGAACACTTTTGCAATTTTACATAGCAAAGTGCTTAGTGTTTTTTTTTTTTTATCTTAGACAATTTGCAGTTTGACTGTGTGGGCCCATCTCTACATTCCTTTGTTAAAACAATGATTAGGTTTTTCTTGAGGATGATGAAACATAAAGACCGGGGGTGGGGAGGGGAGGGGGGGAATGGTGAACACAGACAATGCAGCACCACAACCAGCAGGATTCAGGCAGCTGTGGAGTTTTATTGTTGATGGTATAGTAAAGATTTTTCTGCCAGTGTTATACTTAACAAAAATTACTGTTGTCTAGCTAATATGTTATTTTGTAGTTTGCCGTGGATTTCCTTTTGAGGGGAAACATCAGTGCAGTCCAAACATCTCCAGAAGCTGTTACCAATGCACGACCTGAAATTGCTTGTGCACTACTTCAGTGTAAAGGTCAGTGGTATCACACACTGCATGAAAGCTGTGCCTTCAAAAATGTATTCTTACTCAAAATCCATGCGGATGCCATGACTTTGCTGCAAAATGATGCTGACAAAAGCATGGTTGAAATGGCAAAATGTACTGTTAATGTGTTTTCTATCAGTTGACTCAGAAAAAAAGTACAATGAAAATGCCTATTCCCTAATATTTTACCACCTTGTAAAGTCATGTAAATGTTGTTTTTAATCATCTTTGTAGGTGCGCTGTGAATTCTGCAGCAGATAAACATTTTTACTGTCCCCAGTACAGCAAGGAAAAGATTACTGTTAAAATTGTAAAAAGTGTACAAACAAGGAAAATTTTGCCACTGTTGTGACAGGTTCATTTAAAAGCTGTTGTCATTTCTGCTCTAGTCTCCAAAGCTGGGCTGCTGTTCTGCCGCTCATGGAGAAGGTTTCTTTAAAGCTTGCTCCTTTATAAGACCATCAGACACATTTTGTGAATCTGGCTCTTTTAAGGACATTTGTAAGTAAGACATTTTTACAGTAGTATTATATTGCAAATAGAGTCAGAAGTAGCTCAATCTAAAGTATGCATGTACGGGGAGCAGGTTTTGATAAGGCACACTTGTCAATCGAATTATGATTCCTTAAAAGTTGTGGGGCACAAACTTCAGTAAAGATGCCATAAAATACTATGGAATAGTGCAGCCTGTAGTATTACATTGTAATTGTAGTGAGAGGAGGCCAATATGAAGTTTGCATGTACTGGGAGCATGTTTTGATAAGGCACTCTTGTCAACCAAATTATGCTTCCTTTAGGTGTGTGCTGAATAATGTAATTCATAATTTAAATGTTGGGCAGTTGTTATAAAGACTTGGTGAAGTTGGCTATTCAAATTTTATTTGTTAGAATGTAAATATGCATGACTTTTAATAATAATAAATTATAAATAACCGAATAAGAACATCGCTGGAGCATATTAAGTGACATTGACCTTTGATAATGGCCATCAATAATGGAATGTTTCATTTCTTTATCATTATAAATTGAATCTATAATTTAGACAAAGGTTAAGAAGCGTATGCTCAGCTGCAATAATAAAAATAAATTATTAAATTATACAGCAATCCCTCTTCACTCGAGGCTCAGTTTAAAAGCCATTTCCATGGTGGGTTTCGGATTTCTGTTGCACAGATTTCCAACGGTGGGCTTATTGAACTATCGCGGGAGCTTAATTTACATTATAGTTGCCAAAGCAAATATAACGCGGTTTAAGCAGATGTTCCAAGTAAAGTATCCGTTAAATCAGAAGTGTTGTGCGCTTCTCTCGGGACTATATCACATAGTTCGAGATTTTTTTCCTTTAAATGGGAATATATGTATTCTAAAATACGCAGAAAATATAAATATTTTCTAAAACACTATGTTGACTTTAAAGAAAATAGACTCCCTGCGACAACTTGTTTTTTACATGTTATGTTAATTTAAGAAGGAATGCGCACCTGAAAACTGTTGTGCGTCTCCTAATTAATGTTCTTACGGTTAAGAAGCGTACGTATTATTATTATTATTAATAATAATAATTATAATACATGCATCTACATATTTTTATTGTAATATATTCCATGTGTATTTTTGTCATTTTTGTCTACCCTCGTTCAGAGCGAAAGAGCGCAGCCTTATGGTAGCATTGTTCGATAAGGTAGCACTGATTGAACTGTCGGTTCGCGCTACGGTAGCATGTTTCGAAAACTCCTCAGAACACCGGCGTTACAGTAGGCCTACTAGGCTGATGTTTTTCAAAACATTTACAGGATCGTTATTTTAGTTTTTATTGCGGAACATCACATAAAACAATGTGTTTTCGGATCTTTTCAGTTTCATCTTTGGTCAGGAGCAGTCCTTTTTTGAGCAGGCTTTAACCCACAAGACGCTGGTAATAAAGATTTGGGACGCGCTGTTTGGTTTGATCGAGCGTCAATCAGCGATCGCTGCCTTGCACTTTTCCTGCTGGTCAACTTTGCTCTTTTTGATAGAGTTTGTGGGCTTTCAGTGCTCCACAGCACCAACAACAGGCGCGGCGAAGGCGTGCAGATCTGCCGAAGGAGCACAATGCTGCTGGAGTCTTAGAGCGCCCCTGTTCATCTGCAGCGAAGCATAGGAAAAAAGAAACGGAGCAGGGTGAGAGCGAGCATCCTGTACTCAGCCACAGACCGAGCGACGAGGGCTGGGCAGCGAAGCACATCGCTGGACCTGTAAATAATACGGGATTACCTTGTTCACTGAATAATATTACATTGTATCGTAAAAGCGATCTCAAGGCAAAATGTCATCTTTGGGTAAAGACAACAGTGGAGCTCAACACGCCAATTACGTGGGACCGTACCGCTTGGAAAAGACACTCGGCAAGGGACAGACAGGTTGGTATTTATTTACTTACATATTTTGTTAAATATTCGCATTGTCGGTGACGCCTTTACGCTACTAGCTGTGGAGATTAAATTCAGCCGGTTTTGGTTGGGCTAGTTTTGTTTGCGGGGTAATGGGGATTTTTTTGGGGGGATCGGGCTGTTGGACTGCACCTGCAGTAGGCTGTATATGACGATACAGGAGCTCTCAATGGGACAACTAGGTATGCGTGATGTTCTTCAATAACTGCTGTCGGCCTCTGCTGGCTTGGTTATTCACAGTATTGTTTAAGTAAATAAGCATTTGAGTATAATCTAATTTGACAATTTTGCCCCTTGTAATCGTGTTTGCCTCTCTAGCTCTCGGTGTGATTTATGCATAGTACAACCGAACCCCGTTTGCCAAGTATCTCGGAATATTTGAATCATAAATGAGGTTTCTCTGCATTCTGCTTTTTAAATGTTGTACACATTGTTTCAGGGTAAGCGAATTACTCACTTAAGAGTCGGGTTAAGGATTATAGGTGACAAATGTAACCCTTGGAAAAAGTGCCGGTAACTTAACATGACTGTAGCAGGTGTAGGTTGCCTTAGCAAAGTAGTTCATCTTCTGGGATGCTGATGGTAAATATTGTGCCAAAACAGATGTGCCGGACCCTTGTGGGAAGAAAAATATATTAAGGATACCGAAAATTTGGGCTTAACCATTGAAATATCCGATTCGGTTCAAAGTTAAAATAGTTCATTATTGTTTTCTTGGTTCCCTACATTCGTTTGTGTATTAAACTCCTTTAATATTAAGCATGCTCTCTAAATAGCCTGTTGTCGGGGAATTAACATAGCTGTGGTACTGGTAACATGAGGCTGGTTGGGAGCGGTGAGCATGCAAAGCACTGAGATGAAAAGGTGATGCAACGCTCATTGTGCGCCTACAGAAGCGACAGTCCCTTGTCACACTGTGCAATTTTCTGCCCATCTGCCGTCTTAAAGCGCTGCAATAGACGTTATCCCTGCTGGCTCTCCTGGGCCGCCGCGATGTGTGATCGCACATCCCGCAGTCCGCAGTTTCATTTCGGCGGAGCCCATGAAGAGGTACCGCCCGAGCAGATCGTACTTCACCCACCCATACAGTGAAACGACCGCTGTCCGTTGTGTGGTACAGCCGGGCATGGGCTTCATGACGATTTACATGACGGCTCGATTCCTGCAGATGGTCATTGTTACTGTACAGGCAAATCGTCGCATAATGGTGGTGTTAGCGACAGTGTTAAATCGCCTTTATTCAGAATGTGCTTTTAGATGTAGCGATATGGACTAACTCAGTTGAATTCAGCATTTTTATGTCATGAACAAACACTTCTTAACTAATTCAAAGTAACAGGATACGAAGTAATGTAATCATTACTTTTTAAAATAATTACTTATTTAACAGTGCTTATTCAACAACAGATGTTTAACCATGAACGTATCATAAAATGACTTTGTCTGGTAACAGCACATTTTTTGACTGTTCTCAGAATTGTTTCAGCAGACTTGACTCTTCTTGCCATTGTCTGTCACTTAGTCACTGTGTTTGAACTGTTAATGACCCAGATGTGTTTCTCAGCAAGCATATTTGAATTTGAAAATTGAATAATAAAATTAACTCTCTGATTGTTTGTACTGACTCTGTCATAGATGGAGACCCTATGAAGTGACTCTAGTCTAGAACATTGACTGCTGTAGTAATTCTGGAACATTCGGGGATGCATGTGGATCATGGTATGATCGAGCAGTCATATACTCGTTTAGTTAATGTGTTCCTGTGAAGGGAAATGTTGTGCAGTTCAAAAGACTTGAAGGCTTTATTCTTCACAAAGATTGTGCTGGTGTAGAGTTTGAGCAGATCATCTGGGTTATTTGATGTGCTTCTGGATTTCCAGAAAGCCAGACTGGTGATGTTTTAATGGATAATGAAATGTTTAGAATTAAGACCTTTAAATTTGGGCATTTTTGAAGTCTGTGTAATAATTGGCTTTGATCATCATGGCAGTGCTGCTTTGCTTTAGGTTATAATGCACGTGTCAATCAGAGCCAGGGAGTCATATCTCAGGCAGTATCCTGTTACTAAGCTTGTAGCTCAGGGAGAAACTCTCAAACTAAGTGACAGTTGTAGTGCTTAGGCTACTGGAACATCTTGGATTCTTACTCACTCCTCCAGCCTGTCCTAACACATACAGTATCGGACTGCATTGTATGTCAGAGTACAGCTGATAAATAATGTTTAATGGATCTTTAAGTTATTAGGAAGATCAATTATCTTTTGGAAGAGTTATACATTTTTTTTTTTTTCATTTTTGTGAGCAAACATGGCTTCAGTAAGGCAGGACCTGTCATAGTTTGTTTTACCACAATATTGTCATGTTTATATAAAACAAACTATATCTGAGGTGATTATCATATGTTGATATTTGTCACCTTGTCCTGTACTGCTCACTGTTGTGCTGTGATGCCGTTTTCATTCCCTTTCTCAGGATCTTATCATGTAGACTGTTGAACTTTTAGTGTTGAACTTTTCTGGGTTGTATTTATCACAATATTCTTGAATGTTTCAAATCCTTTTTAACAAATACTGTACTCATATTGGTAATCTGTTTAAAATACTTCAGCATACAGAGTCCAGGAAAAGTATAAACATAACCTCAATTACTGATGATATATTGGATAAGTAATAATTATGAAGATTGTTGTTTTTTTACAATTTTTCTGTTTGTCTTCTGTGGAAGTTGTTTTGCTGGTGAATGGAGGATTGGACTGATTTCTTGATCTGCTCACTTACTGTCTCAGAATTCTGTGATAATGAGAGCTCAGATTTCCCAAAGGTTCGTCTTTGCCTGGTAGAGTTGTGAGCCTTATACAGTATGGTTGTCGCTTACTGGAGCACCCCTAGGTCATTGTAGCACTCTTTTTCCAGCGCGGTATCTCTCATACTTATTCAATCCAGACGTCGGGGGGGTTCAGCCAGGGATCTGGGCTCCTGGTTGCCGTGGAAAGCTAGCATCTACTCTGCTCCTGCGCTGCTTGTCTGGCTGTGCCCGGTCTCACATGCTGCCCGACAGGAGGCCATCGTGGCACCGATGCGGCACTACCTCTGTGCGTGGGAAATGGTAGTGGGGGGGAGGGGGGTAACAGCGCTGGGTGCTATGAGTTTGCTGTTGGAGGGGTTTCCGTGGGAGCTTTGCGATGAATGAACTGCCACGCTGTTGCTGTCAGCAATGGTCCATATGTGCCATATGAAAGCTCATTATGGAGAAGGGTGGGGGGCAGGGGGGCTGGGTAACGGGTGCCGGTGGGGGCTGGGTGAGGGCTGCTGTGAGGCATCACCATTGGAGCATGAGCGGGGGCCCTGCCGTTAAGCTCTGGAAGGAACAGCCCTCCCCTCAGATACAAAAGAGGCTTACTGTGTCTCCCTCTCCATTCACACGGATGGCTCAGCTCCTTCCTCCCATTCACATCGCGCCCTAACACATTGCCACCACTTCCATTATGCTCACTGACAGTGTTTCTGCCGGACGGTAGCTAAAAACACGCTTTCACTTATTCAGTGGGCAATAGTCACTTTATGACAAATATTCCATCTTATGGATCTTGTGGGACATAAGCATATGTTTTTAAAATTACATGTAAGTTAGGGTAATATAATTTAAGAAATTCTTGCTATTTGTGCGTTTCGTAGTGTATAAGCTGACGTAGAACAAATTATTATGGGCTTAAAAGCGACGTGATAAAATCCCCCACACCCCTTGCCGACAACACGACTGCAAGCCATTAAAAATTCATGTGGATTTTTTGCTTGCATATTAATGCTGCCGACCATAATTATGTCAAAGGGACTTTGGAGAAACTCTGTTATCACAGAGGCTGGGAAAGATCATTATTTACAAAAACTGCTCTAACATTTGTGTACAAAGGACTATTATCCAAGCTGGCCAGAAGTACACATTTTGTCACAGATGTTCAAATACCCAACTCACATGAGGAGATTATGGCTTAGTCTTCTGATAGACTTGATGATCTTAACCCCTGGTAGAGTCTTCCATTGTTTGCCACGTGCTGTTGGACAGGCTTGATGGTTCTGAAGTCTGAAGCTAAATCTGCCATGTTGCCATCCTCCCTTATTGTTCTTGAGAAACCTCAGCCACCTGCCCTGGAGTTGATGCTGTCCCTCTTGTAGAAATCACTCCCCCCCCCCCCATCCCTCGCCATCGCCCCTGCCTCCTGAACCAGCCCCAACCAGTCTGCACATCCCGGAGGTAGCTTTCCAATGAGCCAGCAAAGCACCTGGTCCCCTGAATGGCTGGCATGAAGGCAGCACGTGGTGTGGGGTGGGAGGGGCGACTGCTTTAGCATGTGGTGGGAGCCATGGGGCAGCCATGCAGAGAGGCTGGTAGCATGGTCTGTGGGGGAGGGGGAGGGACTCAAAAACCAACATTACACCACACTGTCGCGTTTGGGCAGACCCGGTGTTGCCCTGTGGATTATAGGCTCGGCACAATCTGGGAATTCAGTGGAAGTGCTAAGTGTCCGGAGCATGCCCAGTCACATCCGACAGGCGACACAGACCTTGTCTTTTACTTGTGCCGTCAAATAAAATTAAATTTTATGGTTGGTTGTTCAAGAAATATTGAGGAACCCGAACTTATGACACATTTCTTTGGGGTTAACCATTACCAACTTTACCAATGACAGCCTAAAACAGTACCTCTAGCGCCACAGGAATTGTCTAATTTGGCATAATAAATGTCACAGTGGTCAGCACTGTTGCCTCACACCTCTGGGACCTTGGTTCGAGTCTCCGCCTGGGTCACGTGTGTGGCGTTTGCATGTTGTCGTCGTGGGGTTTCCTCCAAGTATTCTGGTTTCCCCCCAAAGACATGCTGATGCTGATTAGAATTCCTAAATTGCTCATACAGTAGGTGTGAGTGACTGGTGTGTGAGTGTGCCCTGCGATGGGCTGGCCCCTCATGCCCGTTGCTTCCGGGATAGGCTCTGGACCCCCCGTGATAAACAGGTTGGAGAATGGATGGATGGATGAATATGACAAGTTATTTTCAGAGAACAATGACTGAAAAAGATCCCAAAAATAGTCTCATTTGTAGGGTGCCATATATCGGTTAATGATTCATTAGATAACATGAGACTTTCTCTTTTTACATTGAGAGAGATCCATTTTAAGTCATATTTCATATATCCGCAGATGTATTGCTGTTTCCTATTAGCTGTTCTTTGTCTGATCTACTGTCTATGTATGAGATCTCAGGATAGACGGCAGCGTGTTCTGGGGACTTGTTAGTGGGGTTTCAGCATTCTCTGTTTGGGCTGTAATGAAGCACATCAAAAATACATGAATAAACTCAATATTTGTGGCACGTGGGTTTTACGAATGAATAGATACAACTGTAGGGTATGAACTAAGGACTATTTATAGACCATTTCACTGATTGGTTGATTAATCTAAATGATTAATTTTCCTCCAGAAAATCAAATTTACCATTTAAGTTATTTTGACAACAAGAAGCTAGTTTTCATTTTTATTTCAGTTAAGTAGTTATAACATTTCTAATTATTCTCATGGCCTTTTTCATTATGACCCAAATCTTTTTTTAAAACTTGCAGATCTTCCTGCTTGCTAAAGGCAGGCCATTGCCAAGGTTTCTATGATCTTAAAAGCTTTCCATCAGAGATCACAGGATATCATCTGCACATCCTCGCTAAAACCTTTAGCAGGAAGCACAGTGTGCTTGTTGAGCCAAACAAAAGGCAACCTGCCCCTCTGCACAGTGCACTGGTTTCACCAGGAGACCTTTGAATGATAGAACAGGGGAGGGATATTTGTTCTCTCTTTTGAAGCACCTGCTGATGTAGATTCATGGTTTTATTTTACATGTATTTGTTGCTTGTCTTCGCCTTTTGCAGTTTAAGCATTAGCTTTAGCACCGCAATTTGATTTTTGTAATACACGGATAGTAATATTGCATGCTGTTTGCTGTAACTGATTTATTGGACAGATGCTTATCTGTGATGCTCGTCATTGGGATTTGTGGAAGATTTGTTTACAAAGGGCTGTTTGCCGATAGTGGGGGTGAATTGTTCTTTTGGCAGGTATGTCATTCAGAACGGGTCAAATCCGTATGAATTCTTTGTATGCTTCATTAACATGCAATATACAACAAATTTGCCTTTGCTGTAAGTGGCAAACTATAAGTAAAATTAAAACATCAACCCTATGCTGGATAAGCAGTATGGAAGGTGGGGCCAATGTCTGATGTCAAAAAGTTATGTCAGTTACGGTATGTTTGGTCCCTTTACCTGTTGGCCCCCCCTTATTAGCCTGGGTTAGCATTAACTAGATTTTTCTGTTGGGTTATACATTCCTCATAGTTAAATTCTATTTTTGGTAGCCTGCGCCCACAGTTTTTTGGTTTTATTTTCCAAGGGTAGCTTTTTGGATGCTTTTAAATGGTCTCCCTCACACTTCAGCCTTGCATTACTGTACATAGGTCAGCAAATGATCCAGAGATGCTAAGAAGGAGGGAAATCAACTGATGTAGAGATTTAATTACTTAATTACTTAATAAAGGAACTGGATTATCCGTAAGGCACTCAGATATACTTAGGACTAACAAATTGTTGACATAGCAACAGTAATAATATATCAAGGCATCCCTAAAGCAGGAAGACCTGTATTACTTTCCATTTTCCTTGGGTTCATGAGTAGTCTTCATTACCATCATCGGGTTTACAAGTTCATCTGACTGGATTTGGTGAATAAGCCTTTGCCATTAATAATAAACAGGTTAATAAAGAGTAAGTATATTTAACACCAATATATCCATGACACAATCCTGCAAATTGTGTTGTATCTGTACTTTGACTATCAGAGTATTTTCTGGATATGCCATATTACGGAAACTTTGTTGATATTCAGTATAGTTTAATACACTATAACAAAATAACATAATAATTCAATGCAAGCCTTACCTTCAAAAGATTTCATTTTGGTTAATGTGTCTCAGTGTATTGATCAGGGTCAGTTAATTGAGTACTTGTTTTATTTCTGGAAAGACCAGAGTATTCATTTAATCCCCCCCAGCTGGGAATCTGGTTTTGGCCAGATCAATGCGTCTGTGCCTGAGTCAAGAGCCGCGTTCCAATCCAACAGGAGGGTGGGGTGCAGAGCTCAGTGTAACGGTGCCATCTGAGGTACCCGTGAAGATTACAGTTTTAGTCCCTTGGGGGGATCTTGTCTGGTTGAGCATTAATTTATTCAGCTTTTTCTGTCAGTGCTGAAGTATCCATACTCTCAGGACAGACATAGAATGCGGGGGGGGGGGGGGGGGGGGGGGGGA
>JAODJW010000007.1:25336327-25359252 GCA_026777045.1 Hyperopisus bebe | reverse complement strand
GATTTAACCTAATTTAAAAAACTTAAATACTTCCGACAATGGACGTTTTGAAAAGAAGACAGATTACCGATTTAGCCAGCATTTTTTTCATGATTCTACATTAAGATTTCAGCAAGATATAAACTGAAATAGACGCGAAAAGTACGCTGCGTCGCCAACAGTGCACTCGACCCCAGAGGGTTAAAGCATGTGAGCAGAGCAATATTCAGACCATAAAACGCAGTGACTTTTTCTCCCCACTTTTGGGGGAGAAAAAGTGCGTCTTATGTTCCGAAAAATACGGTAATAAGAACCTTTATAGAACTGTAGTGGAGTCAAAGTACAATATTTGTCTTTGAAATGAGTGAAGGTCATAAGCTTCCAAAAACAATTGATACTCGTGTAAAGGACAGACACTCACAAAATGTACTTAAGTACAGTACTTAAATCAATGTAATTTGTTACTGTCCAACCATGGTCATAATGTCATACCGCAACACATTAATCATGTTTGTGGTGATGCTGCTGTAAACAAACTTACTGTGCTGCCAGTCGTATGAATGTATACACATACAATTACATACAGTACATAATACATGATAATGATAATACATAAACCAGTTACATATCTACTATATTTGCTTTTTGTTGCTTTTTATTGTCGTTTAGGCTGTACCATATAGCTTAGGTATGTAGTAGGTGTAAATACACTCTATAATGTTCTCACAATGGCAAAATTGCTTAATGAAGCATTTCTCAGAACATATCCCTGTTGTTGAGACGCATGACGATATTTTCCGGAATTAACAAAATTTGTGGGGATGTCTTCTCAAAGCAACTTGTTCCCATGCATTTAAAACACCTCAGAAGATATGCATTGTCTCACTCCCCTGTGGGGCCTGCAAACAAGAGCAAAAGTCATTGTCATTTGGAACTATGGCTTGGAGTACTGGCAGTGATTATGTCCATCCCCTGTTGATATAAATACAGGAGTGGGGTAACCTTTACACCTGGAGGTAGGGTCAGGGTGTTGTGACTGAGAGGTTTTTTGAAGAGAATGTGTGCAAGTATCACTATGCAGAGAGATACTGGTAATTTACTTGTGATTTCAACTGGAGATTAACATTAAAACCCTGCTGGCATACAATAGCCATCCCGCTGAAGACTTTAGTAAAATCATTAATTGTCTCTATAATGGACAGCTCATTGGCTCAGTGGTAGCACATGACTGTGTGTGCAGTAGGTATGTCTGCCCCTTGTTTACATGGATGTCTAACATGATTGGCATCTGAGTCAGAGTGTCCCCGTTTTTGTACCCAGTGCTTAAGGGTCACTGTGACCCTGTACCCAGTCATCACTTATTGGAGATAGACTGGATTATTTCTGTCAGTATTCACATGATCTTGGACCTCTTATAGCTATGTTGTTTTAATTATTATTGTTGACCATCACCACTAATGACCTCAGATTTGTTCTCTTGTACTTTCTACATACCGTTTAGTGTTATAGATTGTGACCTTCAGGTTTCCCTGCTTTGCGCTTCCCACAGCAGAGAAGCATCATGCCCTATTGTTTGTCAGGCTTTTTGGGGTGGGGGACTTGATTGCATTTTTTGTGGGCATTTCTGCATTGCCTCTAGTTACCATAGTTACCACAGATACCACTCCAAGTGTGCATGTGTGGTACAGAATGGCGGGTGAGAGCATGTCACAGTCACCAGGGAATTACCAAACGATTCCTTTGTCAGATCCCGTAGTAAACCTCCACTCATGTAAGATTTATGGCTGGTGAGAAATTGGGTTGCCAATAAAACTCTGAGATGTGGTCTTCTCAGTATTATTTCCAGTTTCTGCTGTGATTGCAATTTCTGCTTGTTTGTACAGTTTGTTTGCAGTCTAACCCTTGATTGATTTCTACTGTTCTTCAAAAGTGGGCCACACTGAAGAGGAAAATGGTTATCCTGAGGAAGGCATGCACTGCATATTCCCGTGTAGTATAGCCTAATGGATAGAGCAGCTACTCTTGTCTCATGGGAGGTGCTGCTCAGACAGGTCACTTGAACATTGTTTTATTTAAATGGGGTGCGGAGGGGGTTGTACTCTGCTTACAGCTATGTTAGCATGCAAAGTGAACTGTGTATAGTGAACCACTATGAGAAAATCTGTCACTGGTGAAAACACACTTTGTCTGGCTCCAAATAAGCTGCTAACAGATAAATAATGTTTTCCTTTTCACTGAGTTCACAATACTGGTTGTAAAACTCTGCTATATATTGCTATATATATTTATTCATTTTAATTTGGTTGGTTAACCAGTGCTTACATTCAAAATATTTAATAAGTTAAAATGTTTGACATATTCCATGCCGCTAAATATTAATATGATGCAGCTGGGCAGGAGCAGGACATGTTAGATTAATAGCAGTCCACTTAGGAGGTGAATCTGCAATCTCCTGATCTCTTATGGGAGCTGTCCCATCTCAGGAGGCTGAATCAGCCAATGGAGACATTTTGCGTCAATTCGCTCTGATTGTCATTAATTTTCAGTGGTTTGTTCATTTTTTGTTCCTGTTTTGTCCACAAAAGTCTTGTTTCTTCCTTTCGTTTGGTTTTTTTGGTTGATGCTGAATCTTTATTACTATGAATTATCTCCTTTATATTTTTTACTTTTGTTGTATTGACGCCCATACCCATCCTTGCTAGCAGCTCTGTTGACCTGAAAAAGGAAGAAAATAATTGAAACATTTCTTGCCCAGGTGAGTGGCTGTTTTTCTGTTCAGTTTGTCATCCCCACCATTGCCAATAATATATATAATAATATGAGAAATGGGATATTTGTACCATTCATAGGTAAAGTGACTTTGGCTGGTAGCGATTTCTTAAGCTCCTAGCATTCTGGTATCTTTACAAATGACCCAGTGACAGTGTCAATTGCTTTGAAGTTATACATGGCCTTTGAGGCACATTTTTATGTGTATGAATACAAATATTAAAACTGTCATGTGGTCTTTGGGGATGAGTGTGCAGGGCACTCCCTGCTGACTGGGCTTGGAGGGGTGTCCCTGTGCATGTTGGGACACGTTCCCACTGCTCCCCTCCAGGCGAGAATGTAGCAGATGGCTGTCTGAGACTGTGAGGTGGCTATCTCCCTGCCCCCGTCTGGCCCTGCTCCCTTTACATAACCCCAGGAGCATCATCCCTCGGGGTCTCCTCATTGTGTCTCTCGATTGCGTGCAGTTCTCCACCCAACACCCCCCAGAGCTGACCACAAGAGCTGACTCCCCCCTCCACACCATGCTAATTCAGTCGATCACTAATAATTGAAGCATTCGTTTCCCTCTGGAAGCAACGTACAGAACAAGCACCAAGGATCGACTCCAGAGCAGAGAGCAAGAATAAAGTCATTATTTTATATAGTCAATATTTTAAATCAACGCATCTTTTTAACAAATTATTTTAACAAAATTACCTTTATGATTTCTCAAATGCTTCTATTTATTATAACAATTGTTTTCCTAATCACTACGTAATTATGGGAATAGTTAAAATTATCACAAAAAAGGTGGTTCTACACTGTGCAAAGTTTTGATGGCATACTATAGCAGCACTAGCGGAGCACCTGAAGAGGAAACGTGTAAGTGCTATTCTGGACGATGGACCGCCAGAGTAAGCAAAACCACTATTCATGTTTACCATTAGTACGGAGAGCTTCTTAATACCCTTTGTCCTTGCAGTTGTTAAATATACTCATAATTAAAGCCATGAAACAAAGCCTGCTACCTTAGAATCTCCACTGAGTAAGTGTTTGGGAAAATATTTAGGCTAGAATCTGGGCTCTGATTGATGGTGCCAGTGTGTATTCATGCATATTGGGTTTTTAGGGATCAGTGTAATTGTCATGAAATAAAAGTGAAAGGAAAACGGAAACTAATGAAAAAACATCGTTAACTGAATTAAAAATGAAAACTATATTACTAAACTAATGACTCGGACTTTAATAAACAAAAAGTAACACAATCCCACCAACTTATTTTTAAGTAGAAAATATCTCTTTTTAAAGATGTTGTGGTTGCTAAACTGTCCCTTTCTTCACCGCCACTTCAGTACTTACTGCTTCCATTATTCACCAAAACAGTAGCATGTGGCGCTAACTGAATTTAATAAGCATAGATACTGAATTTATACAGAATACTGACTTTTGGATATCACAATACACATCTCATTAATATTTTATATACTACTAATCTGCTTATCAAATTGTGGATGAAAATAATGTCTGTATAATGCCGAAAAGTCAGTGTCCGTTACCTAAAGCTCTGCAATGACATACAGCTTGTTGCTGCCAAAATAAATTTAACTTAACTTAAATGGTAAATTAGATTTTCTGGAGGAAAATTAATCTTTTAGATTAATTGACCAATCGGTAAAATAGCCTATAGATTAATCCATAGAAAAATAGTCGTTAGTGGAAGCCCTATAAATTTTTCACACTTCAGTGGTGTAAAAGATGATCACGGAAGCACGTCCATGGCGTATACGAAGACTATCCTTTGGTCTTCATCTATGCACGGTGACACCATGTATGTTCCCTGGAAATTCTCATATTTGCCAGCAATCGAAGACATACAGTATAAAGCAAAAGAGACTCCTTTTAAAGTAATTTTATAAACATAAAAAGACACCACTTATGGTGGGGTTCTGCTTACTCTGGCGGTCCATCATCCAGAATAGCACTTGTGTGTTCTCCCTCAGGTGCTCGTGCATAGCGCTCGTGCTGCCGTGGTACACCATCGACATCAACAGTGTACAAACCACCTGCTTAGTGATCATTTGAACTTCTACCGTAATTACGTAGTAATATTAAAGAAAATCATTTGTTATAATGAATTGAAGTGTTGTAGAAAACATAAAGGTAATTTCATTAAAATAAAAATAACAACGTGTCTATTAAAAATATTGATGTCGACGGATTTTCAGCATGAACATCATCGATTACATCGACTAATCGGAGCAGCCCTAAAAATTTATAATAACTGAATAACATGTAAGCCAAAATAAGTTATGCTCAAATTGCTTTGGCACCATAGTTTAATTACTTATACTTTTATGTGTGTGTGTGCAAATATATATTTATATAATACAATGATAACATGCACTTTGTTTTTTACTAAAGAACAAAGAAAGGAAAGTGTAGGGGTCACTGTGTTTGAGCCTATTTTTATATGGTTAGAACACCTTTTTCTGGAATGGGAGATGAATCTATCCCACTTCACTGCAGAACAAGCTGAGAAACACAATGCCGCTAACAATTCTTGCTGAGCCGATACTTGGCGTCTCCTCTCTCCTTTGCTGCTTACTCGGCTTACATGTACTTGTAAATCACTGTGAAGTTTATTTAGAGGATCTGTAGATGCCTTTTCGCTGCTTGTTTTGCACGTCTAAGCTGACCCCAGATTTTACACCATTGGCACCCATTTTTAGAGCTCTTCCGCAGACACGACTTTGCTCAGAATGGGCTCCATTTAAGCGGGTCGGGTTTTTCTGTTTTGTTCTATTCCAGTTTCCCGAGGATTGCTGTGATTCCTTTCTTTTTCGTTTTCCCCTTCCTCTCCACTCTCCAGCAGTGGTCCATTGGATCTCCCGCAAACAGAGAGGTGGGGGGATGGGGTTTGTGTGTGGTGAATTTTCCTGACACAGGCAGCTTTCCCTGCAGATTAAATATTTGGGTCAGGCTCTGCTTGTCCTGCTCTTTGCTTCGGATTTCCCCATTCTGGTCCCATATTGTTAAGTTCCCATACTGGTGGCGTCGGACGTGCCTTTGTTTCCTTCATTATCTGCCTCACACCTGTGAGATACTAATGACGTTATTAACATTAATGTCATGGGCTCCGTGTCATCTGGCTCTGTGTCAATGCAAATACAGCCCCATTGTACCCATGTGGCATAAATCAATACTTTAAAAAAATCACAGTACCTCAGCTCCGTTTCATAAAGATGGGGAAAATGGGATTGCAGTATTGGGGGATTGGGATAAAGTGGGCTGCTCATCTTAGTTCAGGCCCTGGTTGTGAAGGGTGTATGGGAGTGTGTGTGTGTGTGTGTGTGTGTGTGTGTGTGTGTGTGCGTGCATTGAAAGGTACCTCTGGACTGGTTGTTCTACTAATGTTGTGATTGTATTGGCCCAGAGCAGGAGCCGATGCTCAAAGCATTTCCGTGGTTTACGTTACCATTTTGTTTCTTGGTATCCAGCAGTTCTTGCCCATTTGGATAGAAACGTGTTTTCTTGGTGCAGAACCAATAGGTAATAAACCCTTGTCTTTAAACCAGCTCCATTCCTGCACATGCTGGTCCGCAAGCCAGCTAATTAGTTAATTAGTTTAGATATTAACTTAATTGGTCTTGTGACTGAAACAATATAATGCAATATGTTAGCCGAAGATCAAGTTTTATTTGATCACTGGAAAAAAATGAACAAACTGAATATATTTACTTATTATATTTAGATTAATGTATGCTATAATAATTTTTTCAATGGTTATAAATAAGTAATCATTGATTAATTGAAAATGAATTAATAATCAATTCTGTGGTTTTATTTTTAAGGGGCAAAGTAAAATTTATAATTAATCTTAAAAATCATGTTTAAACTAATCTGGAAAATGAAAGTAAGACAAACGTGTTCATATTTATGGATTAATTATAATTAATCATGGTTAATTACGTGTCCGGGATCCACAATGGGTTCCTAGCGACTGCGGGGTTGGGGAAAGGCATCTCTAATCAGTGTGCTGTGTACTGCTCAGCAGAATCTCTCAGGCCTGGTGCTGCTGCAATAGTGAAGGATCACGTGGCTCCTGTCAGAGCCCAAAGAAGTCCTGCGGGGCATTACAAAGGCAAGTTAGGGGTGGTATTTGAGCATCTGTGAATCAGAGTCACGTGACTTCATTGGAGCATTTGGTAGGGATTGCTGTCTCCCAGGCCATGCTGGATACTTTGGGCTTGGAGATAAGCCGAGATGGTGGCTTTACTGAGGTATGGTTATGAAAGCAGGAGGATCAATGGGATCATACCATTCTGCTATTGCTATTAGGTGTCCTTGCTTGCGTTGGGCAGCTAAGGCAAGAGCTGTAGGTTCTCATTGTGTTCCTCACCTCTGCTCCCCTGCCTCCCTCCCATATCTCACATTCGGGTACCACCAGGTGAAGAACACACACACACCAGGCCCCATGGGTCTGTTTGCACTTATCGTGCACTTTAGTTCACGCTGCTGCCAGCAGATGTTGGGTAGGGCCAGCCCAATGGGGCTGATGGCAGGGTTTCAAGATTAAGTTAGTGTGTAAGTGAGAAAAGGAGCGATATTAGCAGACGCCTCTGTGCCTCATTTCCAACCGACGCCCAACCCCACACCCACATGAATCACATCTTCACATTCTGCAAGGTCACAGTTCACCAGTCGCACTCCATCTACGACCCTGCCCCCTCCCCCCCCACCACCCTTTTACTCTATTGTCTTCTTTAATTTGCGCTGCTTGGCAGCAGTGTCTTCTCCCCTGTTGATGGATTAATCCAGATTAAGTCTGGCAGAATTTGTGGCATTATCAGACGTAGCCCTTCTGGGTCACCAGCACTGTGAAGCACTTTCTGTATGGCCCTAACAATACAGTGCAGTACAATACAGTACAGTACCATACAATACATCACACTGTACATAGACTCAGCTGCTTCTTTACTTACATTACTGAATTCCATGTCAAGTCCTTGTAGAATAAACAGAAAAATGCAAATACAGTCACAATTTGAATCAAAATTTCTGATGACGAGAGAGTGAGTTGGGATGTTCATTGTTTGTAGTCTACTTTCTTCCGCTTTCTTGTTGGCGACAGTAGTTTATCATCTTCTCTTTAGTCATTGCATCCAGTGATGGGTGTGTTTGAATTTTTTACACTCACTCCTTGCTCAATCCTGGAAATAATGCTGCACACCATAGCAATGAAAGATCACCTCCCCTCATATGTACGGTACATGTTAACATCCAAAAATATGAAGGTCATGACTTCCAAGATTTTAATTTGGGATATTAATAACTTTAGTTATTGACATTTAGCTTTGTCACTGTGCCAGTGGGGAAAAAAACAAAGAAAACACAAATCATTTCCACACCTTTGAGGGCTCCTATGTTGTTGCTAAGGATATTTAATGAGGAGAGTGCTTTGTCAAACCTTGTGGCCATGACTCTAACACCCAAAGTGTATTCTCCATTTTTATGTTTGGATAGCAGATGGTTTATATAAATGAAGTAGATTTACCATAATTATACAACAATAAAATCACTGTTTCTCCATTGGCAGCCTCAGAGCAGACAGACAATGGCATTTTAACCACTTGCTGCCAAGAAAAAGGGTAAAATACACGAGAGGAACTTGAGAAAGAAAGGGGGCAGTATCATATGGAGACCTTTCCTGCTCTCTCTTATAAACTGGGTCGGAGCTCATTCGCGAAAAGCCGGATAAAGATGGTACATTATTCCTCTCACAGACACTGCACAGATCGGTATCATTACATGCAAGCTTCTTGGTAGAAATACTACAGAGAGAGTGATGGGGGGTGGGGGCATTTTAATGATGGGAAAAAACCACAATTAACCTTCTTGGAAAGTAAAGAGCGAAAGAAGATCTGCCTATTTAGCGCCGAAACAAAGCTATAAAAAGTGGTAAATTATTACAGCTTGGGGGCTGAAGGGGGGTTTGCTCACTCATTTCCCAAGCTACCTCTGCGTTTCAGTGGCTACATTGATCTCTCAGCCTTGATTTTATTATTTACTTTTCCGCCACTGTTCCTCAGTGGCCCAGCTCATACTGGGCTGCTGCTGGATGCGGCAGGTGGGTGCTGGTAGCCACGATGTCTTGCTGGAGTTTCTCTGTGTGCAATGTGTTTATGACGGTCCAGAGAGCCCATATCCCCCTTGTTCCCTGGTTTAGACACAGTCTGGCAATGCATCTTGGTTCTCTGTTTTCTGTACAGCAGAGAAAACAATCATGGGGTTCCCTGGAACAATAGTGGGGGTGGGAATGAAAAGGGGGGGCTGTTTATTTGTACATCCATCTAGTGCATCTGAAAGGACTTCCAGCTGGCTAAATAAGATCATCCCTAAGCCCCTAGCTTGAACTTTTTAAAAATGCCTACAGGCCTGACTACTCTGAAGGAAAATGTGGGTGAGTTTCTTTTTCAATAATGCTAAACAGCTGGAGGGAAACACTGGGGAAACACTGAAGCCTTACCTTCTGGGTGTCATGTCGGTGGATAAATATTGATTCCTGCAAAGCGTCGGTTCAGCTATCCCCAGTTAGGGAGTGCAGTGGCTGACAAGGGCTCCATTCTTGTCGGTCCAAGGCCAATGGAGGAAGTGAGAGCCTGGGGCTAAACAAAATCAGTGCTTATGTGACTTTATTCTCCATGCTGTGCTGGGGGCGCTGGATGAACCCTTCTGAAATCCGTTATTCCTGGACGCCCACGATATTCCTGGAAACAGGTCTGGCAATGTTTCAGACGGCTTTTGGCTGTCTGGATGCTGTTGGGGTTCCTGTCCTCGCCAGCAGCGTGCTGTAACCCCGTTCTCCAGTGCGGTGTTGGTGCAGTGCTGCATCAGTGGGGTCCGGTGCGTAGGCACGACTGCGAGACGGTGCTGCACTGTGGGTTTCATTTGAGTAGGGAGTGCCGTTTTGGTTGATTGAGGCTTCATGTGAAAGCAATGCAAACAAAAGTCTAAACGGCTATTATTAGTGTAATTAAGTAATTAAACCAGATCTAAATTTACATCAGAAATCCATTGCCCATCATTAACTTACTCTGTATACGGTCATTACCATTAACATACACCTTATTTTTGCAGTATTGTATGATTTACTGTGAGTCCCATCAGTGACAAGAACCCCTTGACGGGATTGGAACAAGGGGCGAGGTAGGGGAATAGATTCCCTGGTTGATTAAGGGGGGGCAACTTTACAGAGGCCTGTGATACATACATTTATGTGGGGGGGCAAGGTGACATTTTGTTAGGAGACCAATCATTCCCAGCCATGCCGCTTTTGGGCTGGGATGGGTATGCTGGCAAAGGCATTTTCTGTTGAAAACAGGAATGAGTGTTACCGCAAAAGAAGGTACTTTTAGGGCATGTGCAAGCAGAACAGAAATGAAATATTGGTGACTGATGTTGAGGGTCAAGGACCTCAAAGTGCACAACTACAGATGTCAGACTAATCAAGCAGGTTTACTGGGGCCACACCAATCCATTCAGCATTGATACAGAACAGATGGGACAGGAGAAACACAATAGGACCACGAATTCTGCACCCCCCCCCCCCCCCCCCCTCACCACAGACACTTGTAAACCTTCCTTCGATATTTCATTCATAGCTGTGATGAACTAGCATCTGATTTTCTTATTCCCTCTCCAGAAAAGAAAATATTATGCACCATCTATTTTTGGCTTAGGGACAAAATATGCAAACCCAGTCACTGGACAGAACTTTGTTTCTTTTTGCTATTGTGGCCTCCAGCTGGTGGTGGGGGCATCAGCAGCAGCACTGAAATGGAAGCGCTTTAGAATCCCCAGCTGTACAGGATTTCTGTGAGTGTCCACCTCCGGAGCTGCAAGTGATGGATCTCACTGACACTTAGAGCTGGAGAGGTCGCATCTGTCCTGTGCTTGGCACTGGCCTAGCTTCTGGAACTAATCCAAGGTGCGCTTGCAATTTATTTACTAGAAATTAGAAGTTATTAGAAATTTGTGATTTGCCCTATTTTTGGTAGAATAGCTGGTTTTATTACAAGGTTTATTTATTTAGCTGTTGTAACTTGAAGGAGGTTAATTTTGAAGTAAAATTGTATGAATGGGGTAGGACCAAATACGTTCACACTTCTACCTACTCCTTTTCAGGCAAGGTGTAATGTTATGATGGAGAATGTGGAAATGTTTTTTTTATTTTGTTGTTTGTTTGAAATAAATAAATAAAGATTTATCTTTAGCATGGGTAATATTTATATTTTTATTTTTTGGTATCTCCTGTTGTCTCAGTAGTTTAAGATGTGTGGGATCCCTGTGAAGACAGTTAATTAAAGGTAAATGCCGTCTAATTTCCTTGTAATTACCCAGAACAGATAAATGTCTGGGAATACTGCTAATGTGTAGCAGCAGAAGTGAGTTTTCCTACCGGCTGCCTTGCCTCTCACACAGCCTACTTTCCTCTGCAGGCCTCTGCCTGCTGGCCTTTGTTTTTGGATCCTGTGTGCAGGAGAGTCACATGACCGTCTTCCAAACTCAAACCTGTCCCTAGCATTGGTGGTATAGTACTAAACATAGCAGCCTTCCAAGCAGTTGACCCAGGTTTGATTTCCGGTCAAAGCTGCCAAACCTATGAGGTGTGGCTTATTGGAATAGGACTATGGCATTTAGTTAGTCTCAGACCTCGCACACATAAAAATGCTGGTGACACATGTAAACGTGGTTCTATGAAGGAGTGGTAGACTGCCAGAGGGTCATCGAAAGACTAGTGGAATTTCCCATGTGCTCGCACATTGGTCAAGAACATATGTAAACTTCCATCATCACGTGACCATGACAGTCGGCAAGTATATTACCTAGTGCCAAATTACATTACCCTGTGTGATAACGCTCTCAATAGTCATTCTCACCCTTCAGAATGACCAGAGACTGGCGATCTTCCACTCCTTCATACAACCATGATTACATGCATAACCAGCATTCTATTTCAGTCCTTCCAGACTACCAGAGGGCAGTCAAAAGACTCATGGAAGACATACCAATGTATGTCATAAGAAAGGATACCCAGACATAGACAGGGAAGCAGGAGACATGCCCACGGGCACCGATGGAAGCAACGCCACGTTTAGGCTATAAAACCTGGTGAAGGTGCTGGGTGAATACCATGTCGCTGCAAAGCAGATCTCAGACAGAGGGGCACCGTGAAGCGCTGCCCAAGAAGATTCCATGGCCCGAGTCAAGTGGCCCTTAATTAAAGTGGGGGCTGCACTCCCACACAGTTGGTATATCACAGAGGTAGTGTCTGTGATCCAATGAGAAAGGCACTGCTTAGGGAGAGGATACCCTGTGTTCTGCCCATGACAAACAACTGGTCCGAGGTATGCCAACATAGTGCTGTAATGCCTGCACAGGACCCAAGGCCCATGTGGGGCCAGCTCCAGCAGCAAACGCCGCTAAGGAAAGGGATCTATTAATAAACTAGGGGGTCAGGACCTGAGGCAGAAAGGTAGGGTTAAGCCACAGAGTGACAGAACTGTCCTCAGGGCCCCAGTGCAGGTACTGAGGACTGACAAACGGGGCATGGAGTTCACCAACCCACTCGGCAGACATTAAGGGCAATAAAAAACCAGTTTTCCAAGAAAGCCACTTGATGTCAGAGGACTCCATCGGTTTGAATGGAGCCTTACACAACCCCTCCAATTCCATAGGGAGATCCCATTGAGGAACACTCAAACGGGCCGGTGGACCAAGCAAAAGGTACCACTGAGACAGGCCGTAACTAGCCTGTGAGAACTCAAGGGTGCTCCACCCTGCAGTTTATGACAGGCCGAAATAGCCACCACATAAACCTTAAGTATGGCTGGGAACTGACCAGAATCCCATAAGCTCTAAAGAATCTCATGTACTGTACCAAAGGAATAGAGCAAGACTTTGGATCCAAAGACTGATCTACCACACAGAAAACAGTATCCACCTGTTGTCATACATGGAGCGTGTAGACGGGGTACAAGCATTCAAAACAGTGTTCTGAACCCTCTGTGAACAGCTCAGGAGCTGCCAGCCTGACCCAGTAGCCACACCCAGAGGTTCAGGCTCTTTGGGCAGGGATGCCAGAGAAACCTTGTACCTGAAACGGCAAATCCCGCTGCTGCAGAAGAAAGCAAGGACAAGCTGTCACCAAGGATAGCAACAGAGGTAACCACGGCCTGGACAGCCAGTGAGGAACAACCAGCAAGACATGACAATTCATCTGCTGGATGCAACTGAGGGTCATCCAGATGAGGGAGACAGTAGTGCCACTCATGTGCCAGGGCACTGTGACCCAGGGGGCCCAGCTCGTCCAGTTCTACAAACCAAAGCGGGCACAGAGATGTCTGCTTGGTGGCAAACAGATCCACCTCCGCCCTGCTGTACATCTGCCACATTGTCTGGGTCACCTCCCTGTTGAGGCACCAGTCCTCTGCATGAACATCTCCCTAAGAGAGTGCGTCCGTTGCAGTTTTCGCAACTCCCGGAACATGGGCAGCCCTCAAGGGCAGCAGGCGCCCTTCTGCGTGGATGCTATTGTCTCAGCACGTCCTCACCGCAGGAGACCTTGGTGACACCACGGCAGCAGTGCCCTGTTGTAACTGTAAGAAAACTGGATAGTAGTGTGCCTGTGTTGAACTGGAGACAACGGCATGGAACTCAGCCAGCATGGAAAGGGATGCAGATGGAGGAGTCTGAGGCATACAAGTGATGTTGCAGCAGGTGGAGTAAGATCAGGTAAGGTAAATGACGACCCCAGCAGAATTGTGCCTGGGTTGTCCTGAACACAAGCTGTCTGGCTAGAGTAAGAGAGGCCAGCTTCTGCCTGGAGTCCAGGCTCGTGCCAATAAACTCCACCGTCTAGGAGGAAACAAGGGAGCTCTTCTCCCAGTTAATGGTAAACCCTATGGCTGTCAGTTGCTGCAGCAACTGCTGGGTCTCCAAGGCCACCTGCTGTGCAGAAGACACAACCTGGAGTCATTTGTTGAGTTATGGCAAGACCAACATGCCCCAGCGCTGTAGGGGTTCCAGGGATATCTTCACACAATGTGTGAATACATGCAGGGCTAGAGAGAGACCAAATGGGAGAATATATGCGTCCTTGAGATCAATCGAGATGGACTATGCACCTGGCATGATAGCCAGCATGACATTCCTGGTGCAGAGCATCTGGAATGGCAGGTGCTTGAGATACTGGGTCAGTCCCATCAAATAGGGAATGGGCCTGAAGCCGGCATCCTTCTTCCTGACAAGGAAGTAGATGGAGCAAAAACCAGTTGGGAGAGCCATTTTGTAAGAGCTGCAGAAGTTCCAACTGAAAAAGACCCGTATCTGACCTGGGTTGCTGATCACTGTGGGATGCACCGCATCATGTAGAGGAGGTCGACGGCGGAACTGGAGGTGATAACCCTCTGAAAGCACGCGTTCAAGCCAATGATTCAAGGTGATCTTCTTCCAGTGGTTGAACTGGGAAGTGGTGTTTAGGGGGTGCCGGTGGAGAGTGGCCTGCCACGTGTAAAGGGGTGGGGTACTTGGTGGACAGATTGCTGCAGTTGAATGACTCCAGCTGGTCAGGGGCTGAGGCTGAGCGGGATGGGGGGTTGGGCCACAATGGGAGGCAGTATCAAGCCAGGTTGTGTAGTCCTGGCACCTGAAAAGAGAGGCCCCAGTAGGGTGCCTAGATGTTGGCTGAGGGCCAATGAGACGGCAGCCTCTTGTGCTGCTGGGTCAAAAATCTGGCCCGGAACCAAGGGCAAGGCCCTCAAAGTGTTCTGGCAGGGCTCGGATGGTGGGAACTGGGCCAGCCACACCTGCCTCCTGGCCTGTATGAGCAAATCCAAGGCTTGTCCAAATTTGCCAGCAGTGGCACCCAATAACTGGAGGTAGATGTCCATTAAGTCACCCATCGCCGAATCCACGGCAGGGAGGAGAGAGGGATGCATGACCAGCATCAGGTGTGCTAGGGTATTGTCTGTTCTGCCCAAAAATGGTGTAGGACTATAGGTTCTGCCCAGGAGGTCATCAGTTCAGCAGCACTCTACATTGAAGTATGACTGTGTCGGGGTCTGCCATCACTGTCAGCATGTGAGTGGCACGGTTTATCCCAGAAGACATCGCTGAGCAATATGCCTCCGTAAGCACCCCAGTGAAATCTGGACCATGGGTCATGCCAAGGTCATCAGATGATGCTGGGCACTACAGAAGATTACATGGCCCCTATGCAGTCTGTGGGACATCCAGCTGAAGGCAAGCTAAAGCTGTCCTAAGCATGCCCTGAATGGGAGCTGCTGCAGGAACCGATGCTGATGCAGAGCTCAGAGCATCAAAACCACTCTCACTGAGCGAACATGGCGAGGGGTCACCCACAGCTACGGATCCCTCCTCACTGTGAAACTCATGTCCATGTGGCCGGTGAACAGAGACTCAGAAGCAGCGACCAACATATCGTCCATGTCGGACTGGTCAAGTGGACCCAGAATGAGACATGGAGGAGGCATGATGCAGGTATGATGCTCCTCCACAGCCAGGGAGCCCACAACTGGGACAGACTGCATAGCAGACAGCAGAGCCTACAATTGCTCAATGCTGGACGTGAGCTAGGAAATCTTGTGGGCTAGGCCCCCAGAGGAAGATTTCTTCTTAGCTGTCACTTTAGGAGGGTCAGCCGCCTTCTGTTTCTTGTCACCCACATTCACCCCTGAGGGGGGAGCGTCAGAATCCAGGTCTAACTCAGTGAAACGTAGGCGGCACAGCTCCAACGGCATAATACTACAGGCCAGACATGGGTCGGTCAGTGCTTCCTGCAAATGAGTGAGGCTCAGGCAGGAAGGGCAGCAGTCATGGCCATATAGAGCATCCATGGCACCAGGACACATCATGCAGAATCCATGGGGCAGAGAGAGCGGAGCCAATCATACATGGATTCTCAAGAAATAGCAGTAGTGGGAGCAGAGCTGATCACACACTGGCACTCAACAGTATAATAGTAGAGGGAATGGAGCCGCTGCACACAGGTGCTCAACCATATGACCACAGTAGGAGCGGAGCTACAGCCGGGCGCTTAACAGTATAACAGCAAAGGGAGCAGAGCCGTCACATATGCTCAACAGCTGCTAGACTGCAGCTGATCACACACAGTGACTTAGCATTAACGGCAGAGGGAGCAGAGCCACTGGGTGCGGATGCACAACACTATGCCCGCAGTAAGGGCAGAGCTGCTACATGCGGGCGCCCAGCAAGTGCTAGAGCAGAGACGATCATGCATGGGTATTCAGCAACATCAGAGGAACGGCACCAACACGGCACACAGCAGCAAAAGTACAGCTAGAGCAAAGCCGAACACAGACGCTCAAAAATAAGAACAGGAGTGGAGCCACTACACATGGACGCTCAGCATGAATGCAGGTATAGGCTACCGGAATTTAGAATTTTTAGAATTAGAATTTGGTGATCAGTGGTCATTGTTGAAACACCACAGCACACAGTGTAAAACAACAAAATGTGTCCTCTGCATTTAACCCATATGTGATATCGTGACATAGCAGGGGGCAGCTAATTCAGCACCCAGGGAGCAGCGCTTGGGGGTGGTACCTTGCTCAGGGTACCTCAGTGGTGCCTTGTTCGTCAGGGATTCAAACCAGCAATCTTTCAATTACAAGTGTGCTTCCCTAACTATTAAGACACTACTGTCCAGGGAGAGCTACTTACCTGATGTCTACAGCACAAATATGGTACCTCATCCCAAGATAATTTGGAGGGAAGAAAACAGCCCGGGGGGACACGAAACCTGCTGCTCCAAATGACTGCACAGTGTCAAGACTAACTTCCACCAAGGGGAGAATGAGAAAGAGACCATTATGACATGCATGCTGGGTAATATACCTGGTGGCTGTCATGGACATGTGATGTCGGAAGTTTACACATGTTTTCGAACCAATGCACAAGTGCATGGGAAGTCCCACTAGTCTTAACACTAGTGGTGTGTTAAAAATGACCACTGATCATCTAATTATAGGTGATTTTAATTTACCTGGGATACAGTGTGACATAGTCTCTGGCTCTTCTGTAAATGAACTTGAGATGGTGGAATTAGTACAGGATTGTTTTTTACTCAGATTGTACCAGGGGAGAAGCCCTTCTTGATCTTATTTTCTCTAATAACCAGGATAGGATTGGAAAATTAGAGGTTTTAGAACCACTGGACGGTAGTGATCATAACATGGTTAAATTTGAGGTTCATTTTAGTGTTCAAAGAGCAAAGTCCAAAACAAAAGCATACAGTGTTAGGAAGGCTAATTTTAATGGTATGAGACTGAAACTAGAAGCTGTAAACTGGATGGAGTTAAATAGCAAAACAGTTGAAGAGGCATGGGAATTTTTTAAAAGCACATTGTTGCAAGTGCAAGAGGACTTTATACCTGTTTCCAGCAAAACTAAATCTAGTAAACTGCAATCACGGTGGTTTACTACGGAAATTAAGGATAAAGTCAGGAGGAAAAGGGCTCTGTTCCACAAATGTAAAATAACTAATGATTTCAAAATAATTGAAAATGAAACTGATAAAGTAAATAAGTTTAATGATTATTTTACATGGGTGTTCACAGTAGAGAACACGAGTAACTTACCACCATTTAGTGCGAATACAGCATCGTATATGACCAATATATATATACTGTATAACTGAGGCTGATGTGGTACAAAGTCTAGCTAAGCTCAAAATAAAATCGCAGGGCCCTGATGGCATCTTACCTTTAGTTTTAAAAGAGATGAGGGATATTATTAGTCAACTTTTAACTTTACTATTACAGAAATCATTATTTGCTGGTATGGTACCCTCTGATTGGAAGCATCCTAATAAAATGCCCATATTCAAAAAAGGGGATAGAAGATAGAAGAACAAATTTCTTATGTTTGTATGTTCTTATATTGCCAAAAGTATTGAGGCACCCCGCCAAATCATTGAATCCAGGTGTTCCAATCACTTCCATAGCCACATGTACAGTATATACTGTAAAATCAAGCACCTAGGCATGCAGACTGCTTCTACAAATATTTGCGAAAGAATCGGTCACTCTAAGGAGCTCAGTGAATTCAAGCGTAGTACCGTGATACGATGCCACCTGTGCAATAAGTCCATTCTTGAAATTTCCTTGCTACTAAATATTCCTTGGCCAACTGTTAGTGGTATTATAACAAAGTGGAAGCAATTGGGAACAACAGCAAATCAGTCACGAAGTGTTAGGCCACGTAAAATCACAGAGCGGGGACAACACATGCTGAGGCGCACGGTGTGCAGAAGTCGCCAACTGTCTGCTGAGTCAATAGCTACAGACCTGCTAACTTAGTTTGGTCTTCAGATTAGCTCAAGAACAGTGCGTAGAGAACTTCATGGAATAGGTTTCCATGGCTGAGCAGCTGCATCCTTATATCACCAAGTGCAATGTAAAACATTGGATGCAGTGGTGTAAAGCACGCCGCCACTGGACTCTGGAGCAGTGGAGATATGTTCTCATGCTTTTCTGTCTAGCATTCCAACGGACAAATCTGGGTTTTGTGAAAAGTACTTGCCTGACTGCATTGTGCCAAGTGTAAAGTTTGGTGGAGGGGAGATTATGGTGTGGGGTTGTTTTTCAGGGGTCGGGCTTGGCTACTTAGTTCCAGTGAAAGGAACTCTTAATGCTGTAGCATTCAAAGCCATTTTGGACTATTCTATGCTCCCGACTTTGTGGGAACAGTTTGGGGATGGCCCCTTCCTGTTCCAACATGACTGCGCACCAGTGCACAAAATAAGGTCCATAAGGACATGGATGACCGAGTCTGGTGTGGAGGAACTTGACTGGCCTGCACCTCAACTCAACAGAACACCCTTGGGATAAATTAGACTGGAGACTGTGAGCCAGGCCTTGTCATCCAACATCAGGACCTGACCTCACAAATGCTGTCCCGGATGAATGGTCAAAAATTCCCATAAACACACTCCTAAACCTAGGATGGGTTTTCAGCTCACGAGAGCATACGTGCGTGTGGATTTTATGTGCGCAAGTTTTGAGACTAATTAAATGCCGTATAGGACAGTGCTTCTCAAACTTTTTCTCTTGAGGCCCCTTAAAAAAAACATTGGTCAAGTCTTGCAACCTCTTTCCTTATGATACAATTTGACGATTGAGGAATGATTACAAACTTGTGTGTTTGGGTATTCAGAAAACCACCTCACAACCTCTCCTAATTATTTGCTTCGCAATTTGATAACCACAGACTTCTCACTGGTGAGCTCCTGAGCAAGACCTGCAACCCCCAATTGCTTTGGGGACTGGCTGACAAAAATGTCGCTTTGGATAAAAGCATCTGCTAAATATGTAAAAGGTAAAAGTCAACCAACTCCTTAGAACCTCCTATGCCAGTTTATGAAATGTGGGCAGTATCTGTGATAACTGCATATGCAGGGTCACCATTTCTTTAAGTCTTATGCTCTCTGCATGCATCATCTTGACTTTGAGTACTGAGAAGGAGCACATGGTTGTCCTGTGTCCTGCTGATAAAGGGTGAAATATTGTGTTTGTCGCACTCACAGTAGACTTATGAATGTGGCCATAGAGCTGCATTTATTTGACTAACTCGGGTGTTGAGTTCCAGTGGGGCACATTATATCATACCCTCTACACTTTCATTCATTATGTCCTGCAATAAGTGCACTATAAGCCCAGTGTACATAGTATTTTCACAAATGTATTTTCTGAGATAACACACGTTCTCAGTCTTTTTTAATGGCCAGAAATATCACCTAACTGGGTCCCTTTTATGGGTCATTCTTCATAATGTAGCTTCAGACATAAACTGTAAATAAGATCTTAGAAGGAGTTAAATCTTTGTACATGTTTGGATCCCTTTGTCATCAACTGAGGTGAAATGCCGGTTATAGAAACAATAAACCCAGTGCAAACTGTGAATTATTTAAGAGTAAATCTTGTGAAAGCTGTTCAACAGATGTGATTGTGAAAAAGGTTTTTAAATGGTTGGTATAGATGCATTTAAAATGCATAGCATCCAATCAGAAAGCTGCAGAGGTTTGCTATTAATGGCTTAGAAATTACCCTGTTCAATCAATATAGTTCTACATAGAGTTTTTTAAATCTTAATATAAAACTGTGAATTAATTCATACCCTATCTGCATTTGCATAATTAATTCCCATATCTACTGTGATCCTGAATGATCTTGTTGTTGTGTTTCTTCTTCACATTGCAAGGAACTTAATACACATGTGGAGACGCTAACCTACTGTAGTGTTCATGTCAGTATGGAGATACTACCCCACTGTACCTCTCCTTTAACTGAGTGTTCATGTCAGTATGGAGATACAAACCCATTGTACCTCTCCTTTAACTGAGTGTTCATGTCAGTATGGAGATACTAACCCACTGTACCGCTCCTTTAACTGAGTATTCATGCAGTGAGGCTATGGTTTGGCCTTGAAAATGGAACCGTTTGAGGTGAAATGATGGAAATTAGGACTGCTCTATCCATCTTGTGGAGATAAAGTAATAAAAGTTTCATTATGCAATTCTTTGGTATCCCCTCCAGGAGCTCAAATTGACCGTGTGCTGCTGGGTCCCTGCAGCCAAGGTCAGTAGAGCCGTGCCAGGCCCGCAGAAATGAAAGCGCTGACTGGCTGTGGAGGGGCGCTTATCACCCAATGGACCCCCCCCAGCAGCTCAGTTGCTGACTTGGAGCGTGATCGAGAACAGTGAAATGAGTTTTTTGGCATTCTTGGATTTATTCATTTGTTTATCTGTTGGTTTTAATGTTTATTTTCCTGCTTGGGCCCAATAAAAATACTAGCTAGATTATGGTATATTTTGCTTTGTGTTAAATAAATGTGTCGCTTGTAATAAATGATATTCAAAAAATAGGGGAATAAATAGGAATAAATGATCATAAATAAATTCTACAAGTTGCATGGAATGATGACCCTCAGCTGGGCATTAGAGCTGTCATGATTACTCAATTAAACTCCATTACCTGAGGATTATTAAAAAGCATCAATTAAAATTTTCCTTCTTGGTTACTCGGCAATGCGGCGGAAGGGAGACGGTCCAAAACAGATGAAGGTCCAAAAAAAGAACAAAAGCATCGGTTGTGGTTCCTTGCAATGTTGGCGCCCCATCCTGGGTTGTTCCCTGCCTTGCCCCTGAAACATCTGGGATAGGCTCCGGACCCCCGGGACCCTGCATAGGGACAAGAGGTTTCAGTAAATGGATGGATGGAAGGATTGGTTGTGTGGAAGCACTTCACATTAAAAGTGAATGAAAATGCAGCTGTCTGTCAGTATTACAAAGCATAACTTAAATAGTGCAACAGCATGACTGCAATGCAAATACATCTTAAATGAAGACATTCAGGTTCGTCGGACTCACCCGATAATGCAAGATTAGCCATATCTATGTGCCATTTAGCCTCACAGAACACCCTACCCTATCTTCACCATCACTTTGACTTTAAATCCTTTTGCTAAATATACTGTGACGATATTGTGTGTTTCTGAGTAGGGCTGAACGATATTGGAATAGGTTCCCATTGTAGTGTTTAAAGGTTTACGATATTTAAGAGTTTAAAATTGACTATAGACCAGAACTTATCTACCAACAAAATCTGTCAAATAAGTTGGTGGTATTGCCATTAGTTGTACCAATGGACAGAAAGCAGGTGCCCACAAAGCACTTGCTTTAGCTCAATGTTGTCTCAATGAATGCATTTTTTTCCACACAGCAGAAGACAAATGTCATCAGTTCTACTTTCTCCTTTTCCCTTGTTTTATTTAATTTCTCATGAAGTTACTCCACTGTCTTTGAGTGAATCAAACAGCAAGAACGATAATGATTATAAGTGCATAGAGAGCCTATACAAATGCGGTAAACTTTACACTGATTGATTGATTTGTTTATTTATATATTTATTACATATACTAGATAATGTTGAAAAGTGGAACCATCATTAAAAGTGGAACCATCACCTTTATAAATTTTGTTTCCTATGACTGAGCAAAAATATTGTAGCATAACTTATTTATAGTTTGTGATCCCAGTGGATTATTGTCTTCCTTGCAGTGTAACAGTTACATGTGCATGAAATGTCATGCCAGTATTAACATACCACATTGTGCAGGCCTAGTGTGTAATGCTGTTGCTGCACATCACCACTTTGTGTTTGTGGAGTTTGCTTGTTCACCTTGTGTGATCATGGCTTTTTGGTGGTCTTGGGTTTCCTTACACTGTTCAGAAGCATGCAATTTAAAACAACTGGAGTTCCGACATCGAGCGTATGCGTGACTGAGTGTGCACCCTGAAATATTTCTTTGGTTTCTTCCTCATGCCAGTTGCCATGTATTTATTATAGTAATTATATTATATTACATATGAACAATGATTTGATGAATCATCAGAGTCATTGGTAGATTACTTGATTATTGATATAATTTCTGTTTTTGTCATTTTTGTCATGGCGTGTTTATCACTGGGGGGGTGGGTGGGGGACTGCTCTGTCATTATTTTTGTCCGGTCTTTGTCGGGGGTGGGCGAGGTCTTGAACAAAAAAAAGGTTTTCCTTCAAAGATCTGAGATCTTATGCTCAAATAGTTTTGTTTCATAAAATGACATTGCCTGACTTATTTATAGCCGGTCTTTCCTTTGAAGGAGTATTCATAATCTGCCTTTGTTTGCTCGTTTTATTCATTGGCTGCAGCAGTATCTATACAATGCTTGGGCAGCATTCGTTGGAAATGGGAACTGACTGAAGCCGCTCAGGTCTCTCTGATTACCATTTGCCGTCCGAGTCTTCCCTCTAACCTTGCATTGAATAATGTGAACTCCAGGGAGGATAACCCCTTGGTCCTTGACCCATAGGCACTCTAATTCTACGCCCGTATTCAAATAGGTAATTGCTTAAGAGACACAGGTTTAGGGGATTAAGGGTTGAACAGGGTCGCCATGCATTTACCCAAACTTCAAGTGGATGCATGCAGCACTGAAGGAATTGGCAATTGATTTCCACAAATACAGAACATTTACAGGCCTGACAGGGAAACTCCTCCCCTCCACTACCTCCAAAAGACCCCCCCCCCCCCCCACCCCCCCCCCCCCCCCC
>JAODJW010000007.1:25303430-25326938 GCA_026777045.1 Hyperopisus bebe | reverse complement strand
TTATTAAACAACTACCTGGGAGAACTGAAAACACGGCCTGGATTTGGAATCGAGGTCCAGAGTTGAAGAACCCTGATACAGAGAGAAGTTAGTGCGTGCCTTTTGCTCCTCAGTGAACCTGCTCATGTCATGATGAACAGAAGCCCATCCCCTCTGTCTGGGAGATTGCAGGGAGTGGGCTGGCTTTGTTTGTTGTCTGTTGTCTGTCACAACTCACTTTGAGAGCTCGTGCACATCCTGCCCTGTTTTTATATGTATTTTGGATATGAAGCAGGTCAGTCGAATTTAATTTAATATTCTAGTATCATTCTGCTCCCGTCTCAGCCGCTGCAGGATTCCCCCCTACTGCTAAATGCCTCCAGCCTCAAGTGGCCCCAGGAGAGACCGGGACACTGAAGTTAATTTCTAACAGGGTTTGTTTTTAGCTTGGCAAGAATAAAAGCCAAAGAGCCGGATCCCCTTAGAGGGAGAATGAGAGCAAGACGGGCAGACAGATGACGAGAGAGAATGAAAAGTATCGGAGTGTTTTCTGACTCACAATAGGCAATGTGGGCGAACGTGGGAAACCAGAAGTAGAGATTGAGAAGAGAGATGGAGAAGAACTGACAGAGAGGGAGAAAAATAGAAGTAAAAGTACCAACTTAACTAAAAGGTTTTTCTTTGCTTGTCCTGAATATGCAGTCTGACGGTGCCCATATTCAGTGCACAGCATCTGTTTTGCGTCAGCACTGTGAACAGTGCCATGGTGCAAATGTGTCCATCTTTTAGAAGACTGGGTTTCATACTGCAGCCATCCCACATAGAGGAGCGAGAACAGGGGTGCACCACTGGTTCAGAGAGTAGATGATTCAGTGAGAGACGGACCTCAGACATGCACTTCTGAAACACATCCTCTGTTACCCCTTTGGCACATGTGGGTATAACTTGCTTCCCACGTGGGGCTGTTTTGTGATGCTTTGGGTTTAGGAAATAAAGTGAAGCTTTCTTTGCCAAGGACAAGTGCATAGAATTCTTTGGTTTTCACGTATCTCATCTTTCCTTTAGGACATACACACACGTACAATTGAGGGCAAAGCTTGGGTCAGTTCTTTATCTGGTGCCCCTGGAGAACTATTTGGGGGTTAAGGGCCTTGCAAATGTGCAAATATTCTGCTGACCATGGGATTTGAACCAGCAACCTTCCAGTCATACGCACAGAGACCTAAGCTGCATGGGCAGAGTTTGGTTTAAGCAAGGTTAGGATTAAGCAGGATTAGATTTAGGCAGGGTCTGGGTTTGGGTTAACTACTGTAGGTCTTCAGCAGCACATGCTAATTTAGACATGGATTTCTATTACTGTGCTATGTGAGTCATCTTGGCTCTTTGATAAAAATATGCAGATGCGCTTCTTTGTTCGGCCCATGATTTATATTGTTCCAGTGATATTGCTGAGCATGTATTTATGTTCCTCCTGCAGCATTCAGGTCACAAATCTAGTCTAATAAACAACAAATCTAGTTTAATAACCATCATAGCTGGGCTAGTAATAAATCCAGTGGTGATGATCACCCCGACCCTCTGATGTTTCTGCTGAGGTTATACCTTTGCATTTTCAGAGATGTTACTAGATACGGGAAGCGCTTTTTGAGTCACTAAAGGAAATATGGTCCAAACACAAACTGCAAAGCAGATTGAGACAAATCTGAGGCTGAACTAATTAACTCTTGCAAAAGAAGCAAAGTCTGATGGCTTGGACATGTTTGTGATGTTCCTACAGGGAAAGGTCGCTCCATTTAATGTTTGCAGAGGGCTCTAGCTGCAATCTGCATAATTGGGGAATTGGCAGGATGATTGATTTACAATCTTTAATTAACTCTAGAGCTCCTCCTGTGCCCTGACTGCAATAAACTCCTCATGCAGAGAACAGTGCAACCAAACCAACAGAATGAAATACGTTGCAGCAGTGTACTTGGAGAAAATAGGCATGGTGGATTGTTATGAGGCCATGGTTGCATATCGTAGCTCAAACGTGTGTTCGGCTGCTGCAGCTGAGCGCACAGTGAAGCTGTCATCAACCAGGCCGCCTGCCGGGTCACAGACGCAAATCCTCAAGCGTCTCTGATAAGCATGAGCTTCCCCGTGTGCACGCTCATGCACACACAAACACTCGCACACACACGTTTGTATCCTTATCATTATGGGGACTGTCCAATAATTTCTATGGGAAAAATCCTAATCCCAAATATAACAACCATAACCCCTACCCAGCCCTTACCTTAACTAAAATAAAAGACTTTTGGCATTTTCAGTTGTTTAATTGCAGTTAAAGATTTATATAAAATTGTGTTTCCCCTTGTGGGGACCAAAAATTGGTCATCACAATGTCAAAACAACAGGCTTATATCACATTATGGAGACATTCAGGGCATTTTGTCGCCACCATGTAATATACACACGACCCCCCCACACACCAGCTGCTCTGAGGTTTGATTTAAAAGAGTATATAAAGTGGGTGAGAACATTTTCCCTTTTTCTTTTTGTGTATTTGATGTGGCGTTATCAAAATGTCAGAATGTTACATTTTGGCATGAAATGCCTTTGGTGAGGAAATTGAAGCCATGGCTCAAAAAAGAAATATATAAATAATGAAATATCCAAGGTGCTTGATCTTCTGTTACTTAGATATTCCTGAAGGTGGTTATGTATAGGAGTAATAACTTGCTTAAGATGGAGACAATGTCTGTTTTAATCCATCCACTGGTATGAAAAGGATAACTAACTAAATGTGATATATTAATATTTTGTCTCAATTTTGTTTTTACATGCATCATATATATTTTTTCATGAGACAGTATATATGTTATATGTAACTGTATAGTAAATATTATTATATAACCTATACTCTATACACACACACAAACACACACACACGCACACAGTGCCCTCCACAATTATTGGCACTGCTTGTGAAGATTTGTAAAAAGGGTTAGAAAAAATCCACCTTTTGTTGAAGTAGCTTCATTTCACACTGAAAAAAATGGGAAAAATCCAATCTTTCATTTAAAAAATGTAATCAAAGTAAAACAAATTCTTCGTCAAGAAATAATTATTCTCAACAGAAACACATGTGCCATAATTATCGGCACCCCAGCATTTAATACTTTGTACAACCTCCCTTTCCCAGCATAACAGCACTGAGTCTTCTCCTACAGCATTTCATAGGGTTGCAGAGTACAGAGCAGGGCATCTGAGACAATTCTGTTTTACAGAATCCCTCCAGATCAGCCAGGGTCCTAGGCCCTTATGCACTATCCTCTTCAGCTCAGCCCACAGGTTTTCAATGGGGTTCAGGTCAGGGCACTGAGATGGCCATGGCAGAAGCTTGATTCTGCAGTCAGCTAACCATTTTTATGTTGGTTTAGACATGTACTTAGGGTCACTTTCCTGCTGGAAGATCCACTGATGGCCCAATTTTAGTCTCCTGGCAGCGGCAGCCAAATTTTGATTTTAAATGTCCTGGTATTTCATGGAGTCCATAATGCCATGTACCCTAACAAGGCTTCCAGGGCCTTTGGAGGAAAAACAGCCGCACAACATCACAGAACCTCCACAATATTTTATATATAAGGTTCATTTCATTATAGAAATCCTTCTTTTTACACCAAACCCACCTTGAATGTTTATTGCTGAAATGCTTCGTCTTTGTTTCATCAGACCATATAACAGTCAAAGCTGTAGTAGTGTTTCGCAAAGTCCAGGCACTTACGTGTGTGGTTAACTGACAGACAAGGCTTCTGTCCGGCATATTTAACAAATAATCTGTTAGCATGAAGGTGGGGTCCAATGGTGGTTCTGGAGACATGGTAACCCCAAGATTTTACTTTGTCTTGTAATTCACCAAGTGATCCTTGGAAATGTTTTGGGCTTAATCCCCAGGGAAACATGCTATATATGATGAATTAAAGCATTTTTTCTCTCCGCCAATTTTCAATTGATCATCAAAGATGAAAGCCGTTTTTGGCAGTGAATGTTAGCTAATGTAATTAAACTCTTTCTTTAGCTATAGGGCTGACTAAGGCCTAACTTTGGGCCTGACTGGTGCTGACTGGGGCCTAACTTTGGGCCTGACTGGTGCTGACTGGGGCCTAACTTTGGGCCTGGCTAGTGCTCACTGTGCTCTGATTTTGGGCCTAACTGGTGCTGACTGGGGCTGATTACGCTTGGCTGGGCCTCTGCATTTCACTGATGCTATCTCTTACTGGCTTTTGGAGTACTGTATGATCTGTATAGGGATGCTGCGATTAGTTGACGTGGTCGATAATGTAGACACTGAAAATGCGTCAACATCAATATTTTATATCTTGATTGCATCTTTTTTTTTGTTAATTGTAATGAAATTACCTTTATGATTTCCAAATGCTTCATTATAACAAATGTTTTGTTTAATGTCACTATGTAATTATAAAAGTAATTCAGTTATGCACAGTGCAAAGTTTCAATGGCATACCTTGGTGGTACTAGCGCTACACCCGATCACCAGAAGTCAGATGGACCGGCAGAGTAGGGAAAACCACCGTAAGCGTTGTCTATTTATGCTTATTAAAGTCCCATTAGTATGGAAAACTTTTAAATATCCATTGCCCTTGTAGCTGCTAAATACACTCATTATTAAAGCCATAAAGTGGTCTCCCTGCTACCTTAGAATCTTCACTGAAAAAGTGTTTGTGAAAATATGTAGACTAAAATCTGGGCTCATACTACACTGATTGACGGTGTGTGTTCATGCACGTTGGGCTTGTTGAAGCCAGTGTTATCGTGAGCTAAAACTGAAATAAAAGCAGACACTAAATACAAGAAAAAAATTTGCAAAATGAAATAAAAATGAAAACTATATTTACCCAACAAAAACATGTCGGACTTTAATCTGCAAAAAGTATCACCCCTCCGGCAAAGTCTTTCACATTGTTTAACCACAGTATCTCCTCTTTTAAAAGTTGTTATGGCCACTTCAGTGCTTATTGCTTCCATGATCTAGTAAACAGTTGCATGTGGCGTGCTCTGCTAACCAAATTTGATGAGTATAAAGATATGCTGATTTTATAAAGATTGCTAACTTTGGGGCACAATATGCATCTCATTAATATTTTAGGCGCACTACTAATCTGCTTATTGAATGGAGGGCAAAAATAATGTCCGTGTAGTGCAGGAAAGCCGTTGTCCATTATCTAAAGTCCTGTGATGACATGCAGTTTGTTGTTGTAAAAATACAATTAACTTAAATTAAATGATCAATTTGATTTTCTGGAGGAAGATCAATCGTCTGGATTAATCGAGCAATCCGTAAAATAGTCGACAAATTAATCAGTAGAAACACCGCGGGTGAGGTGGCATGTCCGGTGATCCCTTTTGCCAAATCGTCCTTCGATGAGGCTACAAGCGCTAAGGCTGACAGAGCAGTAAAGGGGGTCAGAAACTTTTCAGTATGCTGCTTGTGGCCTGCCTGCTTTCTGAGGTCACGCAATGAATAATGCTGACAGCTTGTGAAATTTGTGCCTGACACATATTATAAATGTGTATAAATTATGAATATCATGACATATTATTAACAGGGATGCTAGCTTTTTAATTCCATAATTAGGAGTAAACAGTGGATCTGTTACAAACATTTTGCAATGGCCATTTTACAGAAATAGGAACAAGTACAAATAAATGCATTTAACGACATTCATAGATTTTCTGTCTTGTGCTTTAACTTGCCTTATAAGCCATATATTTGACAAACAAAGAGAAACATTTCAAAGAATCCAGGGTTCAGCAGATTCTAAATGCTGCTAATTTGCAGGAGCTGTATGTTGCATAGTTGGTGTCATCAGGACGGAAACTTCTTGGAAATCCACACAAAATGCATCACTCACGCTTGCAATTCAGCTCTTTCTCCCGCATTTATGGTGATTGATTTATTCTTATGTTCCTTTCTCCCATGCACTTGTGTAGCAGTTGAATTTCCAAAAGAGAGCTCTCTTTTGGCTTGACTCCATAAGGCACATTTTTACTTTCGGGACTTTCCTAACTTGTGGACATTTGAGCTGTAATGAATGAAGCTGTTATGTGGTTTTAAAGATTCATGAGAAAGGCTTCTATTTTGTCTGGTTGCTTATGGTTAAAGTTAGGGCTGTGGAAGGGTTATGGTTGTCATTGTTGGGATTAGGGTTTTTCCCATAGAAATGAATGGATGGGGAATGGATGGATCTTGTGGGGCTGTCATGGCTGACAAGCCTTCTCAACAGTGTGTGGCGGTCAGGGACAGTGCCGCTGGATTAGCAGACCGGGGTGGTGGTCGCCTTATTTAAGAAAGGGGACCGGAGAGTGTGTTCCAACTACAGGGGGATCAGACTTCTCAGCCTTCCTGGGAAAGTCTATTCCGGGGTACTGGAGAGGAGGGTGAGATCGATAGTTGGGTCTCGGATTAAGGAGGAACAATGTGGTTTTCGTCCTGGCCGTGGAACACTGGACCAGCTTTATACCCTTACAAGGGTACTGGAGGGAGCCTGGGAGTTTACTTGTGTTTTGTGGACTTGGAGAAGGGTTACGATTGGGTTCCCCGAGGTGCTCTGTGGGGGGTACTTCAGATATATGGGGTTCGGGGCCCGCTACTGCGGGCGATTCCGTCCCTATATGAATGGAGCAGAAGCTTGGTTCATATTGCTGGCAATAAGTCGGACATGTTCCCAGTGCATGTTGGACTCAGCCAGGGTTGCCTTTTGTCTCCGGTTCTGTTTATAATATCTATGGGCAGGAGGATATAGGTGGAGGAGTTCAAGTATCTCGGAGTCTCGTTCACGAGTGACGGTAGAAGAGATCGAGAGCTGGACAGACGGATCGGAGCGGCATCCACAGTTTTGCAGGCACTTAACAGGCGCGTTGTGGCCAAAAAAGAACTGAGCCTGAAAGCAAAACTCTTGATCTATGGTCAAGAGCTATGGGTTGTGACCGAAAGAACGAGATTGCGGCTACAGGTGGCCGAAATGAGGTTTCTCCGCAGGGTGTCTGGGCTCTTCCTTAGAGATAAGGTGAGAAGTTCGGATATCTGGGAGAGTCTCAGAGTAGAACCGTTGCCTCTCCACATTGAGAGAGGCCAGTTGAGGTGGTTTGGACATCTGGTGCGGATGCCCCCTGGGCAGCTACATGGAGAGGTTTTCCGTGCATGTCCTACAGGGAGGAGGCCCCGGGGCAGACCCAGAGCGTGCTGGAGGGATTATACTGTATGTCTCAGTTGGCCTGGGAACACCTCAGTATCCCCCTGAAGAGCTGGTAGAGATGGCTGGGGAAAGGGAGGTCTGGTTACCCCTCCTGAAGTTGCTACCCCTGCGACCCAAACCCTGGACAAGCGGATGGCTTGATGAGAGTGAGATCGAGTTGCTTTGTTCCTTAGAAAAAGCCATTTAATTATCTTGATAGGATCACAGGCAATTTACCTCTTAGCAAAACGAGTCAGAGGTGTCTGGATGGGCCGCATTTTACCAAACTTGAAGGGGGCTAAGATGCAGTGCCTCGTGTCTGCATTATTGAAAAGGTAAATATGTCAGCTAACCCCTCTGAATCTGGCTTTAAATTTTTGATAAATATCTTAATGAATCGTCATTTTGCATTGATTGATAAATGTCCATGTATACAGACTTGGCTGCTGGGTGTGAGCAGTCTGTGTCCCAGCCAGCTAAAGAGGCTGGAAAAGATGCCACTGGTGGACAAAGGAAAGAAAGCAAGGTGGCAGTACTGTGAGGTACAGAGGCGCGGCAGGTGGTGTCAGTGATCTCCAAGATGCCTGTCTGACGGCGTGTATAAACCACTTCACTCTCACCCCGTCGGCATGCGTCAGGGCACTTCCCACCTTCATCTTCATCCCAATCGAATTTGCCAGCCGCTAATGAGCAAGGGGGCACTATCAATGGATGAGTAACGTGTTTGAGGAGGGACGTGATGTAAAGGATTTGGGGGCACCCGAAAGCTCGTGGTCTTGAGGCGCTGACAGGTGTCACCCTCCCGTCTTTCTCCGCTCTGTCTCAGTGGTGGGAATGAATAAAACATGTGGTTTGTTGCCTTGGGTTCATGACAGGGGCATTACCTGGAGCAACACTGTGAAGGGGATGCGCATGGTCCACCGCCCATCGCATGCACGTGCATGCTGCAGGAACGGCCGATCCATGGCGGCTGGTTCTGGACCTCTCAGGAGGTGACGCCTCACGCCCCTGCCTGGCGCGCTGGCCTGCGGCTCCATGTGGCTGATGTGACTGCGCCGTGCATCATGGGAAAAACGGGATACCCCTTGTCCTGCTGATGGGGGTATTCTGGTTCCCATGCTACAGCTGGAACTCTCTGAACTGTGGTAAGGGAATAGAGAAAAAGAGGGAGGCAGGCAGGATGGAGGGAGGACAGAGGGAGGGAGGGAGTGTGAAATGGATCACTAAAAATAGCAGTGTGTCTCCTTCACATTATCCTGCCGTCTTGTACTGCTTATCTCAGATTAGGAAGCGGGATGTTTTTCTGAGGCAGCAGTCAGAGATGGTGATATTTTTCTCGTGTGAATGAATTTGCGTGTTTGTGTGTGTGTGTGTGTGTGTGTGTGTGTGTGTGTGTGTGTGCGCGTTGTGTCGATGTGCGTGTCTGTCACTATGCATGTGTGTGAATGTGTGCGTGTCATTGGGTGCTCATGTGTGGTTGTGTATGTGTGTGTCACTCCTCTCACTCCGAGTGTCAGGAACACCACCGGGATCTGTGCTCTTCCCAACAGACATGTCTACTTGCACAGTCAGACATATATACAGACGCTCCTCTACTTACAAACTTTCAACTTATGAACATTCAGACGTACGAACGATGAGCACTGTAAGTCCAAATTTTGTTCGCTAGGCTCTCTTTTCCTGTCCACAACATCAAATTTTTTTTCTGCGCGCTAATTCCACCTAGTACAACTTCTGTCCACTACTCCCGCCGCACAGCAGCGTACAGTAGCGTGCGTACTCCCTGCATCCTAGTTTTTTGTACTTGCGTATACCCTTAAAATGATGTTAAAGACTTACGAACATTTCAGTTTACGAACGTAACTTGTTCGTAAGTAGATGAGCATCTGTATTGTACATGTACTTGCACTTTGATTACTGAAATGGCCATTTTATGGCCTTGCCTTATGGCATTAAACACTGCAGACAGTAATGATTTATAAAGTGCTGCCTGCGTGAGTCACCTGGCCCCTTCGTTTATTTGTGGAGATCCGGCATTGTGCTGATGTAGGGCACCTGGATGCATGGTGTTTGAGGCAGTTCTCTAGGCGCCACTGCTGGAGCTGTAAGCTTGCTGTTGAACTGAAATAACTCCAGTAACTATGACCTGTTAAAAATAGGTTAACGTTTGGGATTGTAGGTCAAGCTATCTCAGGTACTGTAGGAGTGCGTGAGCTGGCCCCCACTGCGTCACAAACGAGGTGCCGTGATGGGCCTGGCCTGTGCTGAGCTGAGACATGTCCAGAGCGGAAGAGCAGCCCTTTTGCATTTGCTCAGTGCAGCACAGTTTCTATTTGGGGGGGGGGGTTCATGCATTGTATGTTTGGGCCTTCCACTCCCACTCACCCCTAGCAATGCCCCCCACCCCCTATGGCAGGCAGGCAGAGGAATTCTCATTCCCTAGCTGATGAAATGCAGGCCACGGCACATGCTTGTGTCCGGATCTGAGCATCAGGCCATAAACGGCAGCTTGTGAGGATCTCCGCAGGGCTGGAATTAACAGCATCCACTTTCCGAGGGAATCCCCGGCTCTGTGAGGTGGATTCCGCTAAGCAGCTGGTATGAAGAGGGCTTGATGTTTATGGGGATCCACACTGGATTTTGTGAGCAGGGAATCTCTGAACTCTGCTGAGGATTAGACCTCAACCTGCGATGCGTAGATCCATTGTGTCCCAGCACCGCACCCCTCTGTCACCTCCTTGTCAGCCCCTGTCTCACGGGTGACACACCTCTGCGGTGGAAGTCAATGGCCCTGTTTTGTGAGATGGGCTCTGGGGGGGGGGGGGCAGGGGGGGTTAGTGGATATCTTGAATGGGGCTAGGCTCAGATCTCCGTACTCGGCAGACATATTATTCTTATCTCGAGTGAAGTAAAAGTCTGGCTTTCTGTGTAGGAAAATGCTGTTTTAGTTTGGTTTTCCTTAAAATTATTTTTACATTTTATATTTTCAAATATTTTAACATTTGGGAATGTGAAATTTAAAGGCAAATTGAAGCTAATTTTGTATTTCATGTCTAATTGCTCGTTATCTCCCATATATAAAATTAGTGAGGAGCACAGACTTTGCGCCTTTACTGTGAACAAACGATGCCCTGCCATTATTTCCATATTCTGCACCTAAGAGCAGGAAAAACATTTATCATCAGATTTATTCTAATTTATTCTTCTTCCATTAGAGCTTTATTTAATAGAGACTTTGTAGACAGCATCGTTCCTACGATCCTAAAAATACGCACAAACAATAAAGGGGGATGCCGAGCCTGTAGCCTGGGTGGGTTCATTCATTATTTACTTGGCGAGGATTGTCCCTGTATTGCCCCAGCCAATCAAAGGCAGCCTGTGCAGTATGTGGGTCACTGATGGGTTGCCCTGTTGGCAGATGCATTGTGCAATACTCTCCAAAGAAACAGTCTGGAGGTGTAAAGGCATACTTCAAAAATCTTTACCTTGTTTTGTGGTCTTTGAAGTGCCACATCATGCTGGCCAGTCAAACTGCATTTTCCACTCCAGGATTTGGCCATGCCTAAATCATCATCCAGGGAGTAGTTTAACTGTCATTGATTTTTTATGGTTAATATGACAGGTAAAGGTCGCTAATAATGGATATTAAAGCAAGTACCGTTTAAAAAAGTGGAGACAACGAAACAACAGAACCTCAGTTTCACAAAACAAAATTGGAAAGATATTTCATTTTCATTTCATTTATTTTCATGATCCTACCAAACCTTAGGTAGAGAATAGGGGATGATATGGAATTTAAACATTTACAGGTTTGTGCTTGAGAAATAGCTAGCATTATATTGCAGAATAAGAATAGCGTGATTGTTGTAAACTCAATGTGATTATCATTGTCTGTGTTCTCCTACTTGGATCACCCAAGCCCAGAGGGAGTGCTTAACATGACGCTTCCCAAACGGTCTCCTGGTAGCCATGATGATATAGTGGGCGTCTGGCAGCAGCCGTAGGAGCTATGCTAATGCTAACAGAGCTAGTCGCTGTGGCCCTCAGCATTTGTGTGTGGGCTTGTGGTCCACATGGCCTCCCAATAACAATGCCAAAGTGCAGCTGCACCACCTATCTGAGGGGCTTTGAGACACGTGGCACAGGGTCATTGTGGGAGTCCAGTCTATGCCAGGAAGCTTACGGTAGTGGACAGCCTGGATGGGATGCCACTCATAGGCCTCATACTCACAGACACTCATCAGGTGAGCTACATCTCAGAACTCCTCAGGGGACTAAAGGTATTAGCCCTTCCTCTTTTACCCAACTGCATACCACTGTACTAAAGCATCTTCCATGTGTCACTCATTGGCAACTGACTTAAACTCAAAAGACCACCACAAAGGTCTTGTAAAGTTTAGCGGCATGCTGCCAGATCGTGTGTAGATAGGCAGGTTAATCTCATACTTATAACCTGTGAATTAAATCCCACTTTTAATTAAATCCCAGTTTTTTGGGTCAGGACTGCTAGCTGTTTGCTGTAGCGCATTTTAAAAGGAGGGGTGCCTCTCTGCGGCTACCTCAGCCAGCTTTACTAAAGGGAAGCTGTTTCCTTTTTATGTCCTGCCATTGACATTTTCCCTTAACCTTTATCTCAGCCGTACATACCTTGAGTGTGCTGCCTCAATACACTGTAGACACAGCCTGGCATGGAAGTCCCCAGACCCTTTTCCCAAAATACTTATTTTTTTATAATCAGAAGGGACAGAAGCTTCAGGAAAAAATAAATATAAATAACCAACCAGCTGTAGGGATGTCAACAAAATAGGATGTTCCTCAAAAAATGTGTTTATTCAAGTGTATTGATATTTTAAGAATTGTAATAAATCTGGTATATAGTTCTCACTGTAATATTACTCTTCTGTTATGTTGTTCTTAATTTTTTTTGTTATGTTCTGATTTGTGTGCAAACTGCAGCTTGCAGTAGTATTTTATGTTGTTTTCTGCACATTTAATATAGTACTGTAACTGAAATACTCAGTAGGTTTATGCCTTTATTATTCTCAGAACACAACAAAAATATTCAATTGATGAAAGTCAGGCTTGAAACCTTGGATTGATGGTTTGTGGATGCTGGATTCTCCACTTGAGCCCAAAGTCTTCATCAGCAGAATCAGTGCACTGACCTTTTACTGTAAAGCTTAATAGTTGATAGTATCTGCCTCAATTCACTGTGGTTCCAGCAACACCAAAATCCACTTTGCCCCACTACAAACATACACAATGCCTTTTCAAAATATATTTAAGCAATAACATACAAGAAGGAGTGTGGTTGTACTCCAATATGTGACGGCTGTGTTTCAGTCGTAGGCTCTGCAAAAAAAATAGTTCATCAGCGAAAGTGGAACGGGCTATCTCGTCCAAACCTCCCGCATACCCGGAAAATTCCATCCATAACCAAAATAGTTCATCTAATATCACCGGTGCCAGGAGTGAAACAACTATCCAGCTTATTAGCGGAATAACCTTGCATTGTAAATTAAAAGCATGTAACAGGTCAAATTAATAAAATACTGTGGCACTTGAGTGGCGAAGTGATCATGACAGTAAAGTTCGGTTATTAGCAGACTCTTTTGCGCTAACCTTAAAAGGACAGCGGTAAAACAATGAGTGAGGATAAAGAATAAACTCACTCACAGGCAGAGGAGCCTTTATGGAAAAAAGTAGATACAGGCAATAAAGACATACTTTTTTTAAAAAAAAAATGTTTTTCTTTTTTTTTGGTTCGGCAGCTTATAAGAACTTAAAATCCTAAACAGATGAAAATATATCCAAAAAAAGGAATACATATGAACCTTCCGTCCAACATTCATTTTTGAAATCGGTGGACAGGTTTTCAAAAAGCACCAAGTGAGAACCAGCCCAGCACCAGTTCCGTGTTGGTGGAATTGAGGCATGTATAACGGTTTATAGATACACCTGTGATACAGCTGATGTGAAATGTCCAGGTGCAGTTATACTCCGATAACCACACTCATAGTACACCTCCTGTCCAATCATGTTGTATAAATAGGCTTGTGTCCTTTGTGTAAGCCATGATTTGGCCTGTGCCGCCTCCTGGGATTGCTGTATTCAGTTTCATTTAGAGTCTCTTTAGGCAAACTTTTTAATAAAACAGGTATAGCTTTAAGGTGTCCAGAAATCTGCCAGTTGCCATTGAGTAAGATGATCTAACAAAAGAAACCCTAAAAACTGATGGTTGGGAAACTTGACCTGATGACCTGTGAGATAGTCCTGCAATTCCTGTGCAGAACCTCGTGGGTTCCGTGTTCTCCTCATGGATCACTGCCCTTGAATCCTCTTTATGATGGTTGCCGTTACAGTGCAGCCCTCTTTGACATTCTATTTGGCCAATTAAGCCATATTCAGCCCCCCCCCCCCCCCCCCAAGAGTGCTCTCCTCATCAGAACAATAACTATGACTCACAGTCACAGCTAACATTGGTACAAATACATTCGGGGGTCAACCAAGATTTGGCAGCCAGTTTTTTATTTAGACTGCCTTACCAAAGAACAATACATTGATTTAATTTTTGTGTTGCGTGATGAAGTTAAAGGTAGTGAATGGGGATTGTCATAATGGATCTCTAATAAACTTAATTCCCATTGAAAACGAGCATTATGACTACTAGGTTATTATTTATCATACATGAGACAGAAGCATTTGAGACTGGCCCAGTGACTTTTCAGGTACATTCCATTTTTCATCTTTTATATTACTGTGGCTCCAAATCCAATTAGAAAAATGATTGAAGAATCTGTGATTGATTCTTGCCTTAACCCTGAGGCTCATTATTAACCTAAAAGAATGATCGTCTTTAGAGACGTGGCTGGTTGAGGGCACAAGTCGAAGCCAAGGGGTTTCCATGACCTTTGCTTGTATGCAGCTATGAACTGCATATGTGATATTTGAATATGTCCACAAAAGGCGACACATACTCCAGTTCATAAATCTTTCACTGCTCTTCTTTGCGAGAGTGAAAAAGAGAAATCAGTGAAATTCATTTGCCCCAGTAGACATATTTGCATTGTAGACATTGCAGTGATGCAATTGCAGTGAAGAGATTTTTTTATTTATGTTGAATGTGTCTCCAGCTGTGCACATCACTACAGTTCTCTCAATGAAAAAATCACAAACCGCTACTTACTTCCTTATCCTCTAACTTCAACTGACTAACTGGCCCCTATTCCTACAACAATTTGTAGGAATTAAAACATTTAAACTGGTTTTCCTATGTTGTATACACATTTTCTTTCACTGAAATTTGCATGTTGCAAACCTTTTCAGCATATAAACCTCTTTCTTGAAGTTTTTTTTAAATGGACCCCTTTTTAAAATACACGCTTGTATCCCAGAGAACAGGAATCGAAGGTTCATCTCTAGAGAGGGATGGAGATGAGGGTCTTTCGCAGTGCAATATCCCCCAAAGGGGTGTTTAATAACACCACAAGCAGGGATTCACATTGCATTAACACGGCATAGCCAGTTGTACCATTGGGCCAGACAGAGTAATTACTACAAGATAGTCACCCTGAATCCCAGCATACCTTCATCAGAGTGGCCATGTCCTGCGAAGCAGCGAATTGCCTTTTTACAAGCCGAAGGAGTTTGTTTTTTCCCCCCAAGAAATTGAACACAAAGAACATACTCAAATCTTGTTTTATAACACTGCCCACATGGCTTTGTCTAGTTGGACAAAGACCATATCAGTTCTTTTGTTGATAAAACTGTGAAGAAAATGCACCAGAATGAGACAGTCAAACTTGAATGGCTTTTTTTTTGTCTTATAAGAACAGATCAATAAGGGGCAGCCTGAAAACATGTGAAATGCAGTGCTTCTCCTTTGTCACTGGCTTGTCTGCCGTGTGCTGAGGAGCAGGTGGAATTGCCTTAACCATCCAAAGGTCTATATAAAAATGTTCAATGCAGCAGGTTCCAGCTGCCCAAGCTAAGTTTGTGGCTGGGAGGTCTTGCTGTTTGTGGATAGTTTCTAATGGATTAAAGTCATCTATTATTGCGATATGTCCTTACAGAAATGCATTAAAAATATATATTTTAATTAATATTTTTCCCTCAACATCCTGTTTGTATTTTTTTAAATAGTTAACAAGTAATAAGCTTCTTATTTTGAATATTATTTCAATTGGCTGTCAAAAGTCACACGTGCACCTTGTGTTCTTTTTTTGTCATAAAAGATTCCAAATTGCATTGTTTATATGAAGTTGTAGTACATTGTGTAATTTTGAGAATGAATATTTAATAGAAGAAATGCAGTGTAAGAAGACATTAGTGGGGTGGTGGTAACCTGGCTGTTTAAACTGAGCCTGAAGTATTGCCTTCTAATAGGACATACAGAATGCAAATGGTTGTAAGGGTCATAAAGACCCGCAATGGCTAACCCACGTCCTGGAACGAGCAGCAACACGGTCAGAGAAAAATGACAGACCCAGCAACAAACTGTGCTGTCAGCATTTTCCAGTGTTATGCCCTGTGACAAAAGGTTTATTTTTTGTGATTTATTTATTAAAATCGTATTTCAGTTTGCAGTCCATTCAATTTGTGGTCATTGAATCTGCTGAATCTGCAAAAATCAAACCTTAAAATAAAGAAATAATACTGTGACGATTATTGATATTGACCACTGTCCAACATGACATTTTCCCCCACTGGCATTCAGGCCAGCAGATCATAGTTTCACTGGCACCTTGTATTTTTATTGGGCTGAGAAATAAAACTTTTCATTTATTAATCATGTATATTTCTCATATATAAAGAGCAGCAGCTTCTGTCCCCAGTGCATCACCCAGTGGCAGGCCTGGTCAATCCAATGGGCAGCACAGGCTTCGAGGGGGGGCGCCGACTTGCTTGCCAATTTCAATTAGCCTTGGACCAGGGGTGCTGACGGTGATACTCGCCTAGGGTTCCTCAATAACTAGGACTGGTACTGCCTGTTGGGTTATAGCCATGGCAGGTGAATAACGAATCTCTTAAATGATCATTTATATCACTATAATAGAGAATATTTTTAGAATCCCTAAGGTGGTGTCCTGGGGGTCTTTTTGTCTGTTTGTGTTGTCATTGGTTTGCTTATAGAGATCATCCAGTGTTCTCTCCCTCAACCTATATGATAAAAGTACATGAATCAGGACACGTGATACAGCTTTATTTCATTTATTGTTTAATAACGAATGAAAAAATTGGATACCTCATAATTAACACAGATGCCCCTAGCAGAATGTCAGGGTTAAGCCTGGGTGCAAATTAATAAAATAAATCAGCAATAATAATGATACATTAGTACTTGTCAACACAATTCTGCCTGTATTAGGGCCTGGATGGATTGCCATGGTAGCTGTACATGATTGCAGTGGTCAGAAAATATGTAGTATAGAACGTTTTCTCTCTTATTATGGTATAATTTGGGTTTGGATGATATAAATATGTACAGTAACTGTCATATAAAATAAGATAAGAAAATGAGAAACTTGGATAAACTGTCAGTGAGGAACATTGCTTGCTGGCACATATCAGCCTGTCATCAAAGACATGAAGGCAACTCCAGCCAATCTTATGGTAGTCTTAAGAATGGATAACCTTTGCTCAGCAAATGCATAGCAAGCTTTGGTGTTAGCAGAGCACGTCGCATGCCACTGTTTTGGCATATTAGTGCACCCTTAGAGGAAATTTCATTGACGGTGAAAAAAGCAACAGCTCAGCAGCTTTAACATTAGGGTTCAAAACTACAGTTTGTATATCGCAGATTGATTCCTCCATATATACAGTCAACACACAAAAAAATTAAGACAGTCTAACATTTTAACATTTACTGGTTGCAAATCATTATTTATTTTGTTAATGATACGGTCTTGTTGCTGTGTGGGAATTCTTGCTTATACCCAAAAACTCAGTATTTCTTGAGTAGTAATTATACCACAGCACAATTGTGTGTAGGCAGAACCTGTCGATTCCAAGGTAGCATTGAACCTGTGATGCTTTCAGATACACCTATAATGAGCCAAATGCCACGTGTGCTGCCACTAGTTAATGGACCTGAAACTTCCATAACAGCTCACTCGAGTGATACACAAAGATGCCAAATAAAGAACAGCCGGAAAATGTCTGAAGTGGCACGAGAATCATGTTGTGGATTACATTACAGTCTATAACCTATATTCTTATTCTCAAGAATTACTGACTAAAAGTCTGCAACAAAACAGAAAATTTGTAATCTGTGTATTACATCACAACCCCAGTAGAACAAGCAATGAACTGCAAAAGTTACTTAAATGAAATAACAAAGCATATTAGCATAGTTACCTATAATCTCAATTTAGGTTAAAACTTGGAAAACTCAGTAACTTCAGTCTGATAGAGCAGACAAGTTAATTATATCAAAATAATAGCACCAAAGAATATATAATTATATAATTTGCAGTAAACAATAAGTAAAGATACTAAACAGTAATCAGTACACTACTGGTTTCCTGTATTTTTCAATTAATTACAGTTACTGTAAATACTGAGACATACAATGTTGTGGTGGACAATATTTAACATGATGCATAGGATACATTTGTCTGCGCTTTACACTCAGGTCAAATTGAAAACTTTCCCCATTCATTTCATTGGTACCCTATTCAAAATCTATTAAAAAAGGAGATATTGTGGATAGGCAAAGTAAAAAGATGTCAGTGGTGTAGCAGATCTTTAGCAAATTAAAGTCCAACACGCAACAGATTAATGCCATATACTGTAAACCAGGGTTAGAAAATCTTATCCATAAAGGGGTGTTGTGTGTGTGTGTGGGTTTTTACTGCAGCTTCCTGATTGGCTGAAGAGTCTGCATAGGTTTGAACAGCTAAGCTAAAGGTTATCCCAAAAACCTGCATACACAATCACCCTTTGAGGATAAGATTGCCAACGTCTGTAAACCCAGCACTTAAGGCATGGCCATCAAGTAGAACATACAAATGCTTACAGTAACAGAAATAAGCAATTAGTGTTTCCATGTTCGACCAGAAGAAATATGGGACAAATCTACCAGGAATGTCAAACATGTTCCCTGGAACAAGCTGTGATGCAGTCAGAGCCCAGCAACTAACTGTACTGTTTATGTTTTCTAGTGTTATGCCTTACAACAAAAAAAAATATTTTCGCATGACTTGTTTTCTTAATTATATTTCTATTTGCAGTCCATTCAATTTGTCACCTATTTCGTGTTCTGAATCTGTTTAAGGGGAGAAATCCTAAGGGAATTTTAAGGAAAATGGAGCCTTGAAATAAAATGTTGATTTTGATTATAAGGACCATAATAATTATCGATATTAAATGATATGAAAAATATTATTGCAATAAAATATTTTGCCATATTGACCAGCCCTACCAGGGGACTGGGTCAACTCAGAGCTACACAGATTTCCCCTCTGTTGTATTAATAGCCTCCTAATACTTCTACCTAGAATACCTGCATGAACAAAAGCAGCATCCAGCACACGTCCTTTCCTCTGTCCAACCTGAGCACAATTGCTAGTTGTCATTACCAGTTTTTTCCCCAAATGACTCCTATGAAGGTCTGTATAGCACAGCTTGTGCCTTCAAAACTCTGCCGGTGTTCTGTCTGATTTAGTTGATTCTCCGCAAGCAGGCTTGACTGGTATAGAACGCGTAAGTGAATTTGTGCCACAGCGAGATGCCTTGACAGTATTTACAGAGGCGGGGTCTGCTGGACCTCTGTCTTCCTAGCACAAATGGGGATCAGCAGCATTTACATGGGAGGGTGTCATTTTCCAGGCTTCCACTGGTGAACGTACTGCATTTTTCTTACCCGTGTCTATGCAAATATGTCTGGGTGGTTAAAAAAAAGAGTTGTCCATTTACAGGAAGTGAGCAGTGACATGCCCACCTAGCACTTGACAATGAGGGGGTTGGGGCGATGCGTGTTGCTTGCTGAAGTCCGTCCTTCAGCCATTTTCCTTTGTTGTTTGGCCAGCAAACTGCACAAAGGAAGGCGGGAGAATGCTTGAGGACAATGCAGTAATGAAAACATTCCTAGAAGAAGCTAACTTTCAGGTGCCTGACACTGACGCTACAGTATTGAGCTGTCAGGCGGGCAGCTACCTTGTGAAATATTTATTGAGTCAGTTGCTATTAAATATTATGTGTTTTTACTAAAGTTCAGCATATGGCATAATATTTCTAATAAATACAAATGTTTGAGGTACATTACAATTTAAGGTAATTTTTAAGTGCGTAATGATGCAAATTTTGAATTCATTAGCTATAGCTGGATTTCAGTAGTGCCATGTGCTGGATGCATTAGAGCCTTAGTCTTAGTCTTTCAGCAGACTGAGTTGTTCATCTCGGTACTGTAACTCTGATAAGAATAATATGTCCCTGGTGCATTCATGCTTTGATCATCTCTAACAGAATAACAAATACAACTGTCGTAACTGTTGTATTTGGGGTGTAGCAAGACCAACATCCCGGGATTTTTACCGTACTCTGGGGTGAATCTCAATACCAAGAATGCAAAGACCATACTTGTGGTCTTGGCAAGACCGATCTTGAGAACTTGCCTTCCAAGAATGAAGTTCGGGTGCAATGAATCATGGGATTGATCTCTTTCGGAGAAGATGCAACCAATGTATTCTTGATATTTGGGAGCAAGACCAACATCCGGGGATTTTTACTGGCCTCTGAACTTGTGTTCTTAGTATTGGAACTGGTCTTCACCCCCCTCTTTAACCTCATGTGAAATCTCAAAATCATCAGCTGTTTCTTTTTATTTCCAATTAGTCTTGTGTATTTCAGTACGCATTCAAATGAAGTCTCGACCGTCTTGTACTTTATCTGCCTGTTTTGCCTAATAAACCCCTCGTTCTCGTTTCTCCGTTGCTTGGATCCTGATTCCCCGTTCCCTGCTCGCTCAGCGCTCATGGAGATTCACCCCTTTTCTGGTGTTCTTAGTACTGGAATAGGTCTTTGGCAATGGAAGATGACGTAGCACGGGAAGACAAGAACATAAGCGCCCTTTAACTTGGAAAAAAAACAATGGACCTGACACCACCGGGGAAAGCTCAGGCTCAGAATAAAAATAATTTGTTGAAACTTTTATTCAGTTTTCTCTTTTATTGCTGTTATTTGTATTTTAAAAGGGAGTGTAACATACAACAAACCAGCATCATACTAACTGGACCAAACTAGTTAGCAGTTCTACACGGATCAGTGAGCTAACTTCTCCCACTAACATTTCCCAGTCACATTTACTTTAGGAAAGGTGCAGGTTGTTTTGTTTTCAGATATCCACACAGAACATGGCTGTTGGGATTTAACCCCAAATACTGCTGTTTAATCACAGCCTGCGAGCGAGTGAACTAAATGTTGCTGTTATTTTGGTTAATTTATCGAGGTCTAATTATATGTTAATGTATAGCCTACATTTCATTTATAATTTATTTATTAAAGTGTTACATTCGTTTGCAATTTGTGAATGTATAGTTGTTTGCTCTGCCTTTGTATTTCTGTTCAGTCATGTAAATGACTACACATCTCTATGTGCCTGTCAAGTCAGTACACATGGGGCTTAACAGGTGTGACGCTTTAGGTAAGCTAACCATTTAGTTAAAACTATTGAAATAGTTTTATTTGTAATAATATTTTTGTGGAATTTGATCATTTTCCACAGCACACCTGATGAATTATTACAGCACACCGCTTTCAAAACACTGTTTTAAACGATGCTTTGTCTATGGGAAATAAAAGGCTTGTGGGGAGGTCATGTATAAATTTAGCATGCTACAAAAGTCTTATGAAAACGCTGGCATACTGGATACTACACTGACTACCAGTAGGCAGTACACAGTATATGCTGGTTACAGTACGCAGTATGTGGTTTCAAAAACAGCTCTAAACTTGGAACCGTGTAGAGGCAGTGTGGCCCCCCTGAGCAGTGAGAGGGCCGCCAGAATGCTCTTTCCTGGGGAACTACACTCAGCATCTCAGCAGCAATAACTTTGAACTGTGTCTGTGAGCATCTGTGCTTTACCTCGAAATCCTCTTTAGATTTAACTGTACGTTCACTGTACATTCATAATTTCTACTTTACTTTGAGGCTGTGTATTTATATGTTTATCATATCATTCCTGGTTTTACCATATGTTAGTGTTATTTTAGGCTTTATGTGTTATGATTTGCTAGACTGTTTTTGGATCTGGAAAGCTCAAAGGTTTTTGCCATATAAATTAAATAACCCTTACATAATGTAAAATCCTTATGTTATGTGCATCACCTAGTGGTTGTTAGTCGTACACGTGGCTGTTGACTTTTTTAAACTACTGGAAGTTTAATCATGGTGATATTAGAGTTTTCTCTTTAGTGGGATTGGATCTTTGGCTATGGCTTCATAACCTTAGCAGAAAGGCTCCCAGGGGAGCGGACGTCCTGTGTGCTGTGTACACATTACTCCAGGGCGCCAGCTGCAACCTGGGAGCTCACTTTACATGGATCAATAGCTGTATGCCTGCTGTTATATGCCTAGCTGCCTCATAATGTTCAATTAATTGATCTTAAATAAGACACCTCCTCTATTAATGCAGTTTACTACTCTTGTGCACATTTAACTCTGCTGAGAGGATATCAATTTCATTTTCTACCCAAAATAATAATCTTTATGTTTATTTATATTTGGAGTCTTGGGTTTCCCAGTACACTGGATGAGGTTAATGGAGAATGGCTGACATGTACTATACTGTACTATATTTCCCCGGTTTCCTGCACTGTTTACTGTGCTGTTTCAGTTTGAGTTTGAATTAATTGCGGAATTCCTTAAGAATGGCTGCCATTTCATTTGCTGTGGGGTGGTAGTAAGTAAAGTGACCCATTCCACTTTACCATTTGACTATGTATTTTGCCTCGAATAAGAAGCTCTGGGTCTTGCTTAATTAGATGGGTTGTAAAGTAAAAATTGGGTGAAGATCTTTCTTTTAATTAGCTTTGCTGTTTTTTCTAGTCCTTTGCTCCAATATACCCTAGATTATTATATTTCCAATTAGTATCCCCAAAATCTGTAAGAGGAATTATTAAAATTCTTTGTTCCTTGCTCAGTTTTTTATAGATCTAACTGAGCCCTGTGCTTGCACAAATTCATATTCAAGAGGAGGGGAAACAATATCAAAGGAAAGGAAATTGTTTTGCTCATGAACATTTCTCTGTATGCGCAGTACATATTTTAAAACATGAGTCTGGAAGTTCTCCAAACAAAATCTCCATTTCAACAGAATTGCTGTATTCTCCATCAATGTGTTTTATTATTAAATCCTAGTCAAGTTCATTGACCGTTCTGTGGTAGAAATCACCATGGAAATGAATGTTGGCTAGCCCTCTCCTGCATTTACACCCCACATTTCTGTCTTGGTTCCATTTTATTTTTTGGCTCATCTAGCCAAATTAGCCCAAATGCGGAATTCACTGCACCAGGCAGAGTGTTAGCACCTATCAAGTCAGTCCAGATGCCTCCCTTTGTGTTGGGCTTGGAGCATCCTGCGGGCATTGAGTTTGAAGCGCTTGGAAGGATGTTCTGCTAAGGGTTCCTGAAATCCAGTACTAGCTTCTTGTTTGGGGCGTGTCCTTTTTGATAAATGTAATCAGGCCTAAATGGGTTTCAGCATTGCCTTTGCTTTTTAGATATGTTTGGCTTCAGTTTTAAATTTATGTGTGGACAGTCTTCTGTCAGTAGGATCAGTAGGATTATTGGGCCTCATTCACCAATATTTTCTTAAGAATTCTCTTAAATTTGTTCCTGAGAAATTTGTTAAGAACAACCTACGTCGGATTCATGACGTATTCTTAAGTAGCAGAATTATTCACACCTTTGTTCTTAAGAATGGTGAATCCCACGTCTTCATAACTGTAAGCGCGTGCCAGTTTGTCCTAATTAGCATAGGGAAATGCCCTGCAATTTCCCATAAAAGGGCGTGAGACTGTAGGGCCGTGTGCAAGGAATGGCGAAGAGACGCGCAGGCGGTGAGCCGCTTGGCACTAAGAGGAAAAAAAACTTCAGTAATGCTGAAGTAGAAGTACTAATACAGTAAAATCCCGATATAGTGGACTCACTTATAATGGAATCTCATCTATAACTGACCCGGTGTTATGCCGAAAAAAGGCATCCCTGCCATAAGATGCATGCCCGTCTCTAAATGACCGATTGGTCGCTGATCTGAAACGAGTTGAGCTACTTTGTCGAGTTAGGCTACCG
>JAODJW010000007.1:25269598-25303330 GCA_026777045.1 Hyperopisus bebe | reverse complement strand
GGTCCCTTGAAGTCCGTTATAACTGGATCTTACTGTACAGGAGGTAAATGCAAATAGACACGTTATTTAGTAGCGTATCCTGTGGATATACAGTAAAGCCCCAAAGAAAGCTGATACATGGAAAGATATCACCTTCTCTGTGAACGCTGTGTGCCAAATATATCTAAATGATTTTCAAACATGCGTTGCATTCTCAGAGCACGATTGGCAAGCTCTTCAAGAAGTAACAGAAATGCCATTTTGATAGCAAGGCCGATGTGCAGAAACAGACCTATTTATAATCCGCATGATCGCCGTTACTACCATGCGAATAATTTTTACACTTTAAAATTATTTTTTATATTTTACTTTTATAAATTATTCATTCATTTTATGAACTGTAGAATGAACAAAACTGCAATAACCGATTATTTTGCACAAACAATCATTACTCAAATGTGCGTACGAATGGTCTTGAGTGTGCGTAGATTCTGTTCAGAGCTAAGAACAAATTCAGATAAGGAAACATTGGTGAATGTCAGAATCTTCGTAAAGAAGTGCGTACGTGGGGTTTAAGAACAAATTTGTTTGTAAGAATGGTTGGTGAATGAGGCCCATTGTGTATGTAGGGGCAGACACATGGGCTGGCTCACACAGACAAGGACTGCTGTCTTGGCAAGGGAGCACTGAGAGCTTTGTCTCTATGCGTTTTCACTACAGTATTTACCTCTCTATTTTTGTTATTTCTGTCCAAAAATAAGGAGAGAGTCCAATTATCTGAATAATAATAAGCAATTCCTGACTCTTGGCTCTCCCTGGAGGGTGTTACAACTGGGATAAGGGTGCCAGGGGAATGGACTGGAACAGGACATTATCAGAGAGAAATGCTTGTGCCCCCAAGAGGTGTGATCGTGCAAGCATGTTTGTGAGTGCAGCTGAGATGTATGACTGCATGTTCATTCCCAAGTGTGATTTGTTTGCATCAACAGAAAAAATGTTTGGTTTTTTTTTTTTGGAGGGGACCCCCTCAATCCAGTTTTATGATCGGGCTGCACAATATAATTTGATATTTTTATATTTCCTCTGCTTTCTATGCTAATTTTAGTAAATAAACTTTATTCAGGAGTAACAGATTGGTGTTGATGCAAGTGAGGCCAAAAAGTCTTACAACAACTGGTAAAATTTTGCAATAATTCTAATTTTTATTGACTTTGAAACATGGAGATTAACATGTAAACCTGGCAGTAGTGAATTTTGTTGGGATTGTTCACATAGCTGGATCCAAGGGCCTCTTTTAACCATGAAATGTTGCAATGTGTGTCTGAAGTACATAAATGTCCGTCAGCAATGATATTTTTAGACACTTTAAGGTGATCCAAACCCCAGAAATGAGCAACTAAACATCAATTTCTTTTCTTGCCCGCTGTCTCCTTTGCTTCACTTGGGACATTGTGAGCGACACCCTTCTGTGCTTTGAACTCCTCAGGTAGGGGACATTACGTCCTCTTATCTCTCGAGTTACCATTATGAGTTTTGATGACGGAAAGCCAGTCCTTGTGCACCCAGCTGTGAGAGAATGTGTTGCTGCGCAAATACATTTTATATCTTACCTTACGGAGCTATTAAATTTTGGAGGATGTGCTGACTTCAGAATAAAGGGAAACTCTTAAAGGTGAAGGAGATCTGCTTGTTGAGGAGCAGAAGCAATGGGCTCCTGTCCTTCTATTAAATCCAGCTGTAAAGCATTGCTGGCTATCAGGAAACACTATATGAAAGACTTGTGATTCCATGCTCTGAAATTCTCAATATTTCAAATAAATATGTCCATGTCAGGAAGTGTAGAAAATATATTCTATAGCATTATGTTGAATTGCAGCGTTACTGGAATGTTTGCTTTGTGTCTCAAGCTGACTCTAATAGATAGACATCTCCTTACTGTTGCTGGTATTTCAGAGTCTGCTACGGTTTCAAATCAATTTGTTTCTGCCGTTTTCCACAGTTTGTCTTGCCACTCACTTGTTCACTGTGCCCCTGGTATTATGTACGTATGTATGTATGTATGTGCTTATTTATACATTGTTATGCTGCAGTGGTGACAGGAATTATTGGCTTGGTAGGTATGGAATGCCAAGCCCCTCCCCAGCATTTGCCCTGATCCCATTCTTGCCGACTCAGACATTTAATCCCAAACCAAAGCTGTTTTAGTGATTTTATTTAAACCCCCATGTTACCAAAAGTCCAAGACATCAGGCCCTTCTCCCTGCAATGGACATTTCTCCCAGTATGTGATAATCTGTTGGTAATGGTCAGCGCTTCTGATCTTCTGGCAAGGTGAAGGAAAGCCAAGGTTTAATGTAGCATGACAGCAGCCTAAAATTTGTAGAAACATGTAAGGTCACCCGTGGAGATGATGTGTTCCCCCGTTAGACAGCCATGGGGAGGCTGTTCACAGGAGGATGGTTATGTAGGGGGGGGGGGAGTGTGGTTACTTGGTCTGTGACCTGGCACCCCACAACTTTGCTGCTCAACTGATGGTCAAAAATACTGGATTGTTTTTTTAAACACGAGCTTGTAGCCCCTACAGAATACTGATCGATAGTGAATTGCTGATTGGACCTGGGCTCGTGGGGCTGTGCTGATTGGCCCTGGGCTCGGGGGGGGCATTGAGAGGCAGTGTATCCGCAGACTCACGGGGTTGCCTCATCGCCGCAGGCTTGCTGTGACGCTGTAGTGCTTAAGCAGTTAAGGAAAATGGATGACTAACCCTCTAATAAAAACATGTTCATTATAGGAGTCTTTGCCTACATATGAAAACCTTGCTGTTTCATAAGTACCTATACAGCAGTTCTGAGGTTTCATAAACATGACCTACATTATATTATCCCCTATATTATGCTGAGAGTAGAACATAACAGTACAGCTGGTGGGAGGACCCCTCCCTGCAGTTATCCATGCAATCAGGCTGCCCTCCCAGGTCTTTGTCCATGCAACATCACGATAAAAACCACAAGAAGTGCCTTAGAGAAATTCATCCTCTGATTCAAGACCCAAGGTCTCTCACGATACCTGTCTCTGTGTATATGTTGGAAAGCGAGAGACACACACACACATAGCCGTACCCCAAGGAGTTTGGTCTGCCATGTGTAAGAGATAACTTCCTGGACATGGCAGAGACCCGCCTCCTCATTGAACTGAACCAGTTAAAACCTTGGCAACCCTCCAGAGACCCTTAGATGTGCAGTCACTGCTGGGACATTGTTATTCACCACCAGCAAGTGTATTAGACATCAAGGGGCTTCTGTGTGCTTGGATGGGAATGGATGGGGGAGGGGGTGTTTTTATCTCAGAATTTTTTTTGGAAGTCGTTTAGGCTTTTGTCTGGGATCCTGTCCATCTTTTAGTGCCTGTCCCATCCACCCACCTGCCCCCTCGGCCCCTGCCTGACAAGGCCGCTACCGGCATCTCTTTGTTTGGGGTGGGGGGTGGGGACCGTGGGCGACGAGCCGAAAAGGAATCAAGCAGCTAATGGGAGCTCCCCGGGTTGGCCCATGAATATGCAGCAGGTGTCAGCGTAATGAACTTGCCGGCACCGCCATGCTCCCCCCCATTCACTCAGGAGCTGTACAAATTAACTGCTACTTGAAAAAGATGTCAAGGGCCCTGATGATGGGTGCTGCTGCTAGCGCCCCCGTGCTCCTCCCCCTGCCGTGCCCCATCAGGTGCCTGCATGGCCGTCTCTCCGCCCCCCCCTGCATTTCCATTGCCCCCCCCCCCCGACCCCATCCTTTCTCCATATTATGGTATTGATGCTGATCACCTGTACATCTGTGGCCATTGGTGAGAAAGGTCAGGCTTCCATTTCAGTGTTCAGGTGTCCATTGTTTCTGTGTACAGTGGTACCTCATAACTCAAACTTAATCCATTCAGAACGCCAGATCGAGTTCTGATCAAATTTTCCCCATAAGAAATAATGGAAAGCCAATTAATTGGTTCCCGGCCCCAAAAAATTACACCGAAATATGTTTTTTTTTAGCATTTAAACACAAAATGAACCGGACAAAACAAGAAAAGCATATACTGTGCTAAAAACATCTAAGCACATTTATCAAAACATTAATTTTTAAACTAAAAAAATTAATGTATCCAAACAATGTGTCCTGCCCCAATCGTCCGCTCCATCCATGTGCCACGCCCCCTCGTTAACCCTGTGTGGAATCCCCGAGTGATCAGCCTTTTCCAGTTGTTGTCATTAGTCCTCTGTATTTAGTCTTAGTTTGTTTCCCTAGTCCGGTCATTGTATTGTCCGTCTGCGTTTTGCCTGCCTTACCTGTAATTAAACCCTGTATTCCCTGATACCCTGACGTCTGCGCTTTTGTCTCCATTCCGTCCCTGCTGGCCACGACAATATTATTTTAATTACATGTATTAATGGTTTATTATTAATATTAAAATAATAAGAAATCTTTATTTTTAAATGTATTTTATTATATAACAATTATTACTGTTACTGTCTATCATTGTCTAAATGTATTTTTACTGTCTAAATATATGTATTCAGTTAGTGTAAACATGCACGACGCTATCACAGTGAATGTGAGGCTGAGACTGAAGCGTTACCCTTTGTTTCCGCTGAGAGACGTCCTGCGTTACTCATTTCCACACCCGTACAAGTTATCTTAGGTCGGCGTTCACGGTTCGACTTATGAGACTCAGATTGAGTTTTAGGTCATTTTTTTCGAACTGGTTGGTTCGACTTTTAAGAAATTCGAGTTCTAATGAGTTAGAGAACTGAGGTAAAAGTATATTTTGTTCTGAGCTTTCGCCATCAGAATAGGATAATGTGACTACTTGACTACTTGCCTTTTAATAAACACTGTATGAGTGTTTTAGCTAGAAAGAGAATTAATCGTCACTCTCCTATTCTTCCTATACATCCTACCGAGTAACATCCGATTACGCTTACATCTGAGGTCCATACTAAATAATATAAGCTGATTAATAGATGCCTGAAAGCGGACATAGTAGGGCATTAGTGTCACTTTTTATTATAAAGTGCTGTGATTTTACATTCACGTCATTATTTGTTGTAGAGTACTGTGTGTGTAATACAGTGCTGTACTTAATGTTTTGGTTTTAGGTGGTTTGCTTTCAGTTAATAGTAATGTTATAAAGCTCCCCCCACCCCAACCATTCCAGCACTTAGCTCTGCTCCTAAAGGGAGAGAATTTTTACAGTAATGCTACGTGCATATCTAATTATACTACATTAACTATACTAGCTAATAGCTAAGAACAAGCAATACAAGCTATTTTTTTTGTGTTTTGTGTCTTTTATGTCATACTGACAGCTAAATTATTACAGAAATAAATCAGGTAAGATACAGTATTTTTTCAGTGATTGAATGGAAACCTCACATAAGAAATCATGTAAAGTCTAGAGAGAAAAACAGATCTCTGAATTAGTAGAATTCATCTGGACCTTGGATCCACTTTCATTACTGTTATGATGTGTGTATAAGGGGTGTAAATGTTTATTTACTCTTGAAGCAGTGTATGGTTAGAAGTGCTGTTAATAGAACCAAAGCAATTGTCACTTAGTACATACATGGGAAATTTATGTGGGAAATATGATGGCCGTTCTGTATGGATGTATATGCAACCCATGTAATAATAAACATATTCATACTTAATGCTGACTGCCTTAATATGCTCAGGTGGCCCTGCCTGGATCAGAAAGAACAAGATGGAAATAAAAAAGTGTGGCAGAGTTAAACACAGTCAGGAGTCAGGCACAATGCAGAAGCATGATAAAACAAGACTATGCCACCTGTCTCATGCACAAGATCTGCTGGAGTCTCCCAGTTAAACTAGAAAAACTTGAATGAAAGTAACTGAAATGCAGCATGATGCACATGTCCTGTTAGTAAACGACAGCTTTTATGTTTGTGTACTTGTCAGTTTACCTTCTACATCACAGGTTATCCTCACTTTGACCTTCACTGGGAAAACAGACTGGAATATTGATGCTTTTAACTGTATTCTGGGAAGACTCAGATATATACCTTCATGGGGTGTATAAATAAAAATGAAGTAAACACTGTATGAAAATCTCTCAGGATACCCTCAATCCGTGAATTTCATGCTCTTCCCAGCAGAACCTTTGCAAATTCTTTTTTTTCCCAAATCCAATTTAGCGAGCACTGTTTAGCTATTGATTCTCAGGCCAAATCATTTTGTAATAATAATCCACACAGTTGTCATTAGATTTGACAAATTTCATAGTGTGTTCATTTGCATTACCACCAACAATATTTTGAAGTATAAAAGTAAAACCCAATTGCATATATATCAGTATCATTTACATAAGCATGGAGGTAATACCATTGTCTAATGGGTTTTCAGCATTTTATTTATGAAGGCCAGGTGAAGGGTAAGTGGGGCTGCAAAAGCAGAATTCAAAAATTCAAAAAAACAAAAATTCCTGGTCCCTGGCTTGTTGAAAGTCACAGGCTCCTTAATTAAAGTTGAGTCCTTTTTTATTGTGCCTTGAAAGTAAATAAGACAATCCCATATTTACTTAGTGCAGAGACAACCTTGCTGGGCTGCGAAGGAGGGGGGAGGGTGGGGGGGGGCAGGTTCTGGCTCTCTCTCACTGCCACTTATTTCAGGGAAGTAATCTGCTTCACACATAAAAGATGCTGATGAAAGCTCATTACACTGAATCACTTTCCGCAGTTTATTTTAATGTAATTCTCATTAAAAATTTAATTTAGACAAAGGGTCAATTAAGCACACACAGTATATAGATTGTTATATAATACTAAATTGATTTAAGTATAAACAATGCAATTTTGGAGCAGTGGAGCACATAAACTAATGCAGTTTCCTTTACTTTCCCATAAACCCCGGCTTTTTTCCATGCAGTGACTAATTAATCTAAATGAAAAGTGTCCACATTTGAAGTGTAGGCACAGATTTGGTGCATTAGTCTGGTCATTATGCATGTTTTTGTTTGGGTTTCTGAGAGCTAATTGAAAACTCATACGCAAGCAACATGCCGATAAGCCTGACGTGGATGGGCTTTCCCTCCAGATCATTCACAGGCTCCTGAGGTGAGCTAATTAGTGCACAGGCTGCTAGTTAGGGCCCCACTCACCAGAAAGCTCCAGCTGGGAATATCATAGTCTGGAGACAGCCCCGAGTCAAGCCAGACAGCTCCTTCCTGTCCTGCTTGCGACACTCTGGTTATTGGCTATTGGTTATTAGCCAGGGCTATTGGCACAACTTCTTGTAAAACAAGACTCTGAAGGGCAGAATAAGCATAGTTAGCTTTGTGCTCTGTACCAAACAGGTCACTCCCAGAAAGGAAAACTTATCACTAGAGATGCATCGATTGTATCGGCCAACTTTTGTTATCAGCCGATACAACAATCAGCCATTACCTAATGGTTAAAAATGAGGTGATATTTATAATTTAAATTTTTAAATGCCGACCCATATTGCCTTGAATACCCATGTACAAAGCAGTTAGAAAAACATCTGCAGTGGGGAATTATTTTATTATTAGCAAAAACAATGTTAGAAATGCATTTTTGCAAACATTACTCTGCTAAAATTTCAGGAGGAGGATCTACAGTCAATCCTGCTACAACATAACTAATGCATTCCTGAAATTCCGGGCGTTCACTAAAATCGGGAAAAATAGAGTTATGGGAATTCAAAACCTATTAACTTAAGCCAAAGAAAATGAATTAAATGATAAGTACAGTGATACCAGTGGCCAACAATGCTATTATAGGCATTTAAAATAGAAATAATAATAATACATTAATAATGTCATATATCATAAACATCTTTTGTGGGTCTTATGAGTCCCATGGGAATTGCTTCAGCCAAACGTGACTAACTCACTAACTTGTCGATTGCCAAAATGACACGTCATTAACCATTTACTGTATTTTCTGACCCCATTAGGGGTTTACTTTGGCACATGGTTTGAACTCTTTTTTGAACAGAGAACATCTAGTGTTGATCAAAAAATACAGGAGATGGTTAATGAAGCGTTGTTTTGGCCTTCAGTAGTCAGGAGTGTTGAGCCACAGCCACCATGTGAGCCAGCATGCGCAGAACACACATACAATGAATTACGGTATGTGGAGGAGCACTGCAGACAACATGGGCTACAGACAGTCTACAAAAAGCAAATGTAAGTGAATAAAGAAACGTTGATGTGTTTTTATATGACGAGTTCTCAAACAATTTTAGATTTTTAGATTCTAAGACATTCACCTTTGCAATGCTTGGATGTACAAAACGTACTTCAATATATATTCTTTTAGATTTGAAAACCAGTTTGACCATTACACTGGAAAGAACGGGTTCAAAAGATCGATTTGTTTATGAATCACTATCGTTCATGGACAGCTGTTTTTGCATGCAAGTAGTGTTTCTTGCTATGACCATATCAAGTTGTAGTTTGTGTTGTACTCAGACTGAAAATTGCGCAAAGACAAATGCAATTCCACATTGTAATGGACTTTGGTCCTAACATATCAGTTGTGTTAAAACAAATTAGTTGTGTGATATCATGTGATATGCGTTGTAGCAGGACTGACTGTACTGATAGACATTTCAGCACAAGAAGTTTGATAGTTCATCTTAAGGCGAGACAGTGAAGAGTATGGAGTTTCTGAAAAACAAATCCATTCCAATACAGAAGGCTGCCGTACTGCCAAATAACGCAAGTCCATCAGTAATGCAAGCATTTCATTGCAAAAGAAAATTTAGTGCATACACTGCAAAATCAAAAGAGATTTTATCACACTTTATGATCAGGTCTGTATGCTGTTATAAATGTTATATACATATAAGATATATAGTTACAAAATACAGTGTTCTGGGACTGTTGTATGCCAGAGTTGGTGTTTTCTTACCAAAAAATAAATACTTTTTCATATTTTTGGAATGTAATTTATTAATTTTTTATTTGCATGCAGTGTCCCTTTAAGAACCTCCCAATCAATCGGTATTTGTTTTTTCGTAGTAATCGGCTAGAAATTTCCTTATCGGTGCATCACTACTTACATTACAATTTTGTACTGATGTTCAATAGATGGTTTTTACAATTATTCTGAAGATGCCCTCCTGCGCGTTAATTTAATAAGAATTTATTGCCAAAATGATGGAGAACTAATGAAGGAGAGAAATGGAGATGCTGTGGTGAGTGAAATTGAAGGAGACCCTTTATTTGCTGAACCTCATGGACCACAGATCTTACTCAGAATCAGGTCTCCCACTCCTTAATCCTGTTCCCGCTCAGATACGAAATGCACAGGGCAGAGGCCACAAAAGTTAACGTGAATTGGGTACCAGACTGAGCTGAAATGGCTGGGTCTACCTAGGACCAAAACCTACTCCTCTGCATGCTTCCAGAGGTTAAGAAAAGTAGCAATGTACTTCAGATAAATGTATATGATTTCCTGCTACATTAAACAGCATAGCTCAAGATCAAAGCTCCTTCAATATTTGGTGTGAATATTTATTTCAGATGTGCTGAAAGTGTTTAAAGCTTAGAAGGCAATGCAGTGGAGAACACCATGTATTTTAAAATAAAACAAATCATTCATTGTGGAAGATGGTGAACACAGTGCCATTTAATATTCTTGTATATGCTCTTATTATAGTTGGAATGATATCAGAATTAAAGAACTGTGTTACAATTTACAATCATGACCTCAGCTTCATTGTAATATTTGGTGTAATATGATTGCTGTATATTTTTCTGTATATTTGTACCAATTGTTACTTGATTACTGATTAAAGGCTTGATGCACAGTGATATATCTTTGCATGGATGATTATTAGGATGATAAAATTCTAAGATTATGTGGCCATCTACCGTTGTGAGATCAAGTGGGTGCCCCTAGCAGCAGCTCTGTGTGGACCACTGCCCCCTGCTGGTTGGTGGAGTCTGTAACACCACACAAATGTAATTTCTCATAGACCTGTGATGTTACTCAGTATTCTATTAGTACTCTGTTGAGAATGTCATATTTTTCTCACATGCATTAATAATGACTGTTCTCTGGCAGTGATAAGGTGCTCCAGATACTGATCTGTACTATTTTAGGAAATGAAAACAGACAAATAGGAGATTGCTTTACCCCCTGAGGTAGACACGTGTACTGCTAATGTACCAAATGCAGCACTGTGATGTTATCCTAATCACTTGATTGTGATAAGCTTTTAACTAGATGCTTAGAAAAGTATCACTCAGCAAATGCTGATTAGAACAATCTCTTTGTTCAAAAGGATTTCGATTAAGATTTTAAAAACGTGGTAGTGTGTAATGTGAATGTGGTTTTCTTATGTGTCACTTTGGCTCAAACAAAGAAACAAGGAAGATTGGAACTAAAGCACCGGTCTGTATGTTTTCCTTTTTGGTACTAATTATTGCACCAGAGTATTAACATAACCCTCATCTGAGTCAATAATTAAGCCACAATTATGCATTCATTTTGCTGATGCTGACTAGACATATTAAAAATAGATCTTAGTGAAACGGAGAGGGCCCAGTAGGGCTCTGATTGCTTTGTTTTGACTCCCATTCTACCACCATTAAACACGCCGCAGGAGCCCACAGAGAGTGAGAAGGCGGGCCTGGCTGGGTGGGGGGTATCGGGGGCCATGGGGGGTGCCACTTCCTTTCTGGAGTCTGTGCCCATTTCGCCTGATGATAAATTAAACAAGGAGCCAGACAATTCTCAGTGGCACTGATCAAGCCCAGCATCTGAGGTGTCTGTGTTGTTCATTATAATGATGGGTGTGCCATCAACTGAGAAGAAATGCAACAAATCCATAACCATGCATCAGCAGGAGAATGCTTATGGGCTTCTTTTGCAGAGTGCTGTCTTGGTTCTATAGAATATAAACTTCCTTTGTTTCTAACCACTTTTTTAAGCAACTGATTAGCTAAGGTGGAGGTGAATGGGCTCCTTCAGGTGATGTCAGTTTCAGCTTTGGTTGACATGTGCTCTTACTGTCAAGCCTCCCAAATGAGCCGGAGGAGGAGGGGGGGATCCTATACATTCTGGGGTGACTGGATGTGACATATTCAACAAGACAAAGAAGTCATTGTGTCATTCCCAACCTTGACAACAAAAAAGGCAGGACATTCTCATAAGTAAGAAAAATGTAAAATTACAATCTTTTGAAAATTATTTGGATTCTGAAGGATACAGCTTTAGAAATCAGAGGCAGTGGTAGCTCCCCTCTTTTTATAAAGCTCTAATGTGGTGGATGGGGTCACAGGAGATGGATACAAGCTGAATTTCTGCAGGTTCCTTGTGAAAGGAGCACCTTCCTGTCCCCGTCTGTCTCTCCCCTCGGCCGTCTCTCACCGTGTTTGATGTACTACTGATGTCGCCACTAAATACTGTAGCTTTCAGTATTTGCATTTTACCAACACACTTGCATTAGTAATTTGTGGGGGGCACTTACTTCATTTGAGAATGGTGCATTGTTATATTAAGTGATGAAGATGTGAATGTGTCACAATATACTTTTTAGGATATGCTAAGAAGAGCTCTGCTACCTTTCTTTAGCCATTTCTTCCCCTGAAGGCAGAAATTTTCTCATAGAAGCATGCAGCAACATCTCTACTCTGTACAGATCTACGCCTCGTCTCAGAAGGTCCGGCAACATCTCTCAGAACATCCTCGTTTTTTTTTTTTTTTTTTGGCTGTTGTGGTCGTTTATTACAGGGTGAAATGGCACTATTGAGACTAATGACTGGGATGGTGTAAGATTCCTGCAAAACATAGCTGAGGTTGCATCGGGGAGAATTTGGCTAAGGTGTCTGTTGGGGCTTTTCAGCTTAAACTTCTCCTGCAGGACTGTCTGGTGCTTGCAGGTTGCCAGCATCCAGCAGGAAGAGAGGCGCTATTACTCTAATCACTGTTAGCCTTCCTGCATGGTGCTGTGTGTCCCATCGTAGGAAAGGAAACAATCTCCCTGCCAGGAAGTGCACTTTAAGATTGGCCTCCCCTGATATGGAATTAGAATTGTAAATTAACAAATTAGACTAAAAGTCGGGATACAAATCAGCTTTTAGCATGCTAACGATGATCCTAGTCTTCGCTAAAAATACCTTGCCAGTGTATGAACTTATTCACGCTCTCCAGATTAACTGTGTTCCTTTGCTCCTTCGGTTCAATCTTGAATGAAACTGGCCTGGAATTGAGTTGATCCGTAATTCTTGCCAGTGTCCGTCCTTCCTGCAGTCAGCATTTGTTATTGTCAGCAGACTTTTCCAAAAGGGGCTACGCAAGATTGCTCTGGGCAGGATATTTGTTATATGTTTCCTGTGCATTTTTTTTGGAGGGGGGTGATTAGCAAATAGTTGTATCTGCGTATAATTTAGCAGGTAAGATTTGGCGGTAACCAAATGGACAAATGCAGCAGCATTGTATTAGTGTGACAAATCAATTTTTTTTCAATGGTTGGAAGCCCCACTTTAGGGAAGACAAAAGAGGTTAAGAGGACAATGAACATCTGGTTCTGCTGATCCATTTTGTGTGTAGAGATGGTTGGAGAATCAATTTAAATCTTCCCTGTTAATCCCATCATCTTGCTGTCAGAGAAAATATATGGTAATGAAAAACTATGCGTTTAATATGTCCTTGGTGGTCTACTGCCATTGCGATCTTGCAAATGAAAGCAAAAAAGAACGCCAGAGGCAGGGGTCTGAAGACCAACTTCCAATCCGGTTGTTCATTATCTGTGGCTTGAGAATCCCCAGTCTCACCAGTCTGTACAATACAGCTCCTTTAGTGGTCTGAATGTTTTTATAGTACTGATCAAAGGGATGGGGCCAGTTGCTGATTTGTGCCACAGCGCTAGGTCTGCAGGTCTGCATTTCTGATGGTAAATATCTGCAAATTTCAAAGGATTTTACACTTGACCTCAATTCATACTCTGTTTCAATATTACGGGGAATACAAGCAGGAAATGTCAACATGCATCTTCTAATGAATAGTCCCCCCCCCACCCCCCCCGATTGTCAGACACATCAAACAAGTCAACCGCTTACCCCTGGATCACTCGTGTCTGTGCTGCACTGTCTTCTGGCTGCGTAGAGAGGAGTTTTCAGGCATTATTCAGCATGGCTATGCCTTCAGATAGATTAAATTAGACCTGATTCCATTAACCCATCATAATTACAAGCTTAGGTCTGATATTGCAGCCTCCCTCACGTGTGAAAACAAGAGGCACTTCCAACCATATCGCATGTGATTAGTAATTAGTGTTTCTTCCAGTTACAAGGTTTGAGTTTGGTTGTGTGTGTCTCTCTGTCTCTCTCTCTTTCTTCCTCTTCAGCTGGCAGTAGAAATGCAAACATATACCATACGGTGCCTTGTAACACCCTTAACTACATCACCCATCACACATTTTAATAGACAATAAAGTGCTGCTTTAATATTTCTTTCCTTGTTATATTTTAATTCAAAATAATAATTCTCAAAATGAATTAATTCAGAAACATTCAGTAGTCAGTTTATCTTTATATAACACCTTTCACGATACAGTTGCTCCAAGGCACTCAACAAGAGTGTGCGGCACCATTAGGTTTTATGCACATTATTAGTACATCAAACCTAAATGGTTCATGATAAAGGGAAAAAAAGGAAGAGGGAAAAATGCCTAAAGACAATGGAGGAGAGGAACCAAAAACGTAGTATGGAGAAAAAACCTCCCCCTCAGACATGCTAGCATGAAACGCAAAGTAAATCATCATGCTTTTATAAATGTGAGGTGTAAACTGTGGTCAATGTCAAAGTCCATTAGTATGTATAGGAATAAATGTATAAGTGTATGTATGAGTGTGACATGTTTAAATGGATAAAAAGCAAAACGCATAAACTGACAGATTACATTAGAAGATGGGATATATAAAACTGCCCAATTTCCCCACAGGGATGAATAAGCATTTTAATTCTGTTCTAAATAAGGCTGGATTTTTTTTTAACAAAAATGAGTGTACTGTGACTTAGAGTTTGGAGTCGCTCCCACTTGAGCGTGCACAATGCTGTGGAAAGTCAAGAAATTATCACAGGTCTCCTAATTGCATTCAACATTAAAAGTTCCTTCTTTAAAGTATCGACATGAATTTCTTTCATGCTGCAGATCAGGCTTAAAATAAAGGTTCAGTGGGGGCCATCAACAAGAAACCCCACCTCCCCTCAGTCACTGATATCTTTTATTCACTTTTTTACATTCATTATCTATTTTTAAACGTCCCTATAATTTTCCAAGTTGCCCTTCTCTGTGTGCTTTTAAGCGCTTCATTACTCTGTTGTTGTTCATTAGTATAATTAGCTTTGCCGGGTACTCACTCTGATACTCCTCGCTTCTTTCAATGACGACCCCTGGTTCCTCCATGTTCAAGTCAGTGTTCAAATTCTAAGACGGTACTCGTTTAGTTTGTCTTTTATTTAAACAGGAGGCTTTTCTTTCGTATCAAGCTTCGGTCCTCTGTTTGACATAGACAGTGCACAAGTTGCAGTATGCTTTTTTTGTTATTTGCTGCTACACTTCTTTTTGAAGCAATTATGTTCAGGTGAAATATTGACTCTTACAGAGTAAACACTGTGTTTCCAAAACCCAGGAAACCATAGCTGATGGGATCTGGGTCGTGATTTTACTGTTGACATCACATAAACAAGATAGAATAAATGTCAGCGATGATCGCATTTTGAGTCTAACTATACATATAATAGAAGCATGCACCTGACAGGCATTTATAATGATAAGATTTACCTCAGTCCTACAGATGCACAGCCCCCAGGTCTCCTGGGTACACTTACCATGGAAATTAAAGCTCTGATATTGTCTTGATACCAAGTACAATAAAGCTCCAATACCTACTTTTGTGCTGAAATATGTATTTGATCAATACAGGAGTGTATTTGAACAGATCTTGAACTGTGGCTCCTGATGGAGATTTTTCTACTGTACATAATGAGTAAGAAACAATCCAGCAATTTACAGCAAGTCAGCTGTTTCTCAAAGCATGTCACAATGCAGGTTTTTCCTCCTTTCTCCTCTGTTTTGGTTTGCATTATGTGTGTGTAAAAGTCATCCCTCTTACTCACACGCTCTTCTCTCCCGTGTTTTTGTTCCAGGTCTGGTGAAGTTAGGAGTCCACTGTGTCACATGTCAGAAAGTTGCAGTGAAGATTGTCAACCGGGAGAAGCTCAGTGAGTCAGTTCTAATGAAGGTAAGGATAATGACAAATTCATAAATCTACTTTGCACTTCAGTATCCATCCTGAGTATCCCTTTAGATTCATGTTTAAAGAGTATGTTTCTCAAAGACCTCTGGAAACCAGTTTGGTAATGAATTAACTTGGCTGAATTCAATTTCATCCAGTCATTTTGCTTTAACTAGGTCAGGGTCATGGGATGGGACCTGGAGCCTTTCCCAGGTAGCACAAGAGGGCACAAGATTGTGGTGCCCCCAGGATGATAACATACACTATGAGCTATTTAAAGATGCCAATTAACTGTATGTCTTTGGACTTGAGTACCTGGAGGAAACCTTCATGCATATGTGCACTCCACATACAGATGAAGAAGGAATCAGTTCTCTGGCCCTGATGCTGAGGCATCGGTGAAATCTTTTGAGTCACCGTACCATCCCTGAAGTCAGATCCATTCAGTTTATTTTTGTAAGGTTCCCTATCCTGCTTAGTTGCTCCCCAGTGTTTGACAGTACAAACATTTCTGCAAATGTAAATTGACTTTGTTAAAAAAATCGACTGTTGAGAACTTTGTCAGCATACTTTGAACATTTTACGTGGTTCACAAAGTAACTTTTTGTGTTGGGTATATTTGTCTTGAATCAAAACAATCTCTTAGATTCATTTGTTTAAGCAGAAGCTTGTGCGATGTCATTTAGTTTGCCATCATGTCACTCATAACAAAGCATGACATGATTTAGTGAAATAAAAAACAAAGTGATGCACTGAGGTTTAGCAGTGTCTAATAAAACTGTGTTTTATTATCTAAACTCATATTATCATAATGCACCCCTGAAAATAAGTGCACCATTGTCCACTGTTTGTAACTAGAGGTATAGATGTCACACTAATAAAGGTAAGCATGAAGCAGGTTTTAATGCCAGGAAAACCTCTAGTGGGGACTTTATTATGCTGAGGGCACAGACAGCAGGCATTGACAGCAAACAATAGCCAGAGAGCTTAAATACACAATTAACACAGGGCAGCTGATTGCAGTTAGCAAGGGCAGAGATGGGAGGTACTGTAGGGCCAACAAGCATGGGCTTGGCCAGTTTAGAGCCACACCTGAGAATAGACGGGAGGACCACACATGCAGAGCGAGCAGGGCTTCACAGTAAACCCCCCCAAAAGCGTGAACGGGGTGGGGAGGGGATTCTGGCACGAGGGGCAGACACACAGGGCCATGACACAGGACAGGATTGGGACCAGGGGAAATAAAAGCAGGACTGGAAAGAGTGACAGGACTATGAACTGTGGACAACAATACAGGTATACTGCATAGGAAGGGATGAGATTGTACGGGACTCGGACTCCCAATACCAGAGAAGAGGGGCTATAGAACACCATACCTGACATCACCATGGCAGACAAGACAGACATCTAGTCAAGATGTGGAACACTGTGGAGAACCATGACCTGGACACAATGACCAGACGGGACATACATCAGAACAGAAGTACAGGACACCAGACTGGATGTATCGACAGCCCAGGTGGAAAAAACACCGGACCAGATGAAGCAGGGCGACATATCAAATGACACTGGACCAGACCTGGGGCACAATCGGGGCACAGGGCAGACTGGGGCATGGCTAGGGACAGGACAGGGCAATGAGGACCAAGAAGACAAAAGACAGACAGGACCAACAGCAAGGCAAGGTATATGATCCAAAGGGGATCCAGGGCTGGCACCGAACTCATTGGTACATCCAAAGTGGAAAAAACAGAGGGCCAGACTGGGACAAGCAAGACAAGACATAACAAGACGAAACAAACAGGCAATGGGACCAGAGGAGAAGGAGCAGGTGAATAAGAGAGAACCAAGGAGAGCACAGAGCAAGAAGCTATAGAGAGAGGCAAGATCATTGGCATATGGACAGTGAGTTCATGGGGAAAACTAAGTAGGGTCCTGGGCGTCCTCACGGCCCCGGAGGGCTAGGTGGTGGATATGGAAGGTATGTCCTCTGGGGGTTAGTCCTAAGCGAGGTAGGACTAGCGAGGTCAGTCTAGCTTGCCGATGCAATGGGAGAGAGAGTTTTGGTAGGTGGCAAAGTACAGTCCATGCAGGGGATCTCCAGAGGTGTTCAGAGGGCTGTAGGTTTAACGCCACCGAGTGCAAGCATGGGTACGGGTATCGAAACTAGAGTGTAACATGGAAGGGCCTCTCCAGACTGTAAGCAAGGCAGACATCCAATTGATGCCCATCATGGAGTGCTCAAGGTTCTTACAGCAGATGGAATGAGCATGTGCCCATGTACCCCTTTCAGAGACAGAGACTCTCCCTTTCCATCGCCATGGCTCCTTTCTGCATTACCGGTGATGTTGGGACTCCAGAGTGGATTGGTTAGATTGCAGGGAAGACAGTGCCAGATGAAGTAGGTCCCACTCATAGTCCTCGTGACTTCCCCTGGATCTATCAATTCTGCAGAATCTAGCATTATCCAGGGGGTTACTGAGTCATCAGAGCCTGGAGTGGACTGGGCCATTGGGCATCAGCTAGAAGCACCGTGGATGCTGATGGGACATCCAGAAATGAAGCAGGTGCCACTGCGTTGAACCCACCACACCCCTTCCCCAACAGCCACCTCCAGGGGACCTCCTGGGACCATGATGGGGATCACAGAGTAAAGACACTGACTTGGACACAGAATGTAGAACAGGCAGGCTAGAGATGAGGCAGAGCCTGCTGGAGAGGCGGGTGCAGGCAAGTGAGTAGGAGCTGTCCGGGCGACGGCCGCAGGTGAGCAGGCCGGAGCCGATGAGGTGGCCACAAAGAGGCAGGCAGAAGCTGACGTGACGACAGGTGGCTGCATGGCAGGAGCAGGCATGACTGCTGGCGACTGCGTGGCAGGAGTTTTGTCACAGCAAATGACAATTCGTTTCGGCGAACAGCTAACAATTACGTTCTAGCAACTAGGTCCTGTTGGGTTGAACTCCTTCCTGAACTGGGCAGGCGATGAGACAATTAGGGAGATGAAGTGGCAGAAAGTGAATTAGCTGTGTGCCGGACAGCTGGGCCGCACTCCACCTCCGGGGACGTATCTCTCATAGTCTCCATCAAAGTTCCCTATAGTCTGGGAATCCTGTTCTATCTGGTGGCAGTGATGGCTGGAGACATTTGCAGGAGTGGATCCTCGCAAAGGTCTCAGGGGAGGTTGAGGAGTGTGGAGTACTCTGAAACTGAAGAGTGGTGAACAGGGGCGGCACGTTGCAGAGGGGTCTTCCTGTTGAGGAATGCGGGAGTCGGCTGTCCTTCCCTGGGGTCGGTCCGATAGAGGCGTGGGTCGCTCAAGTGAGCATTCAGTTGGGGTACAGAAGTGCGTTCGCCATGGGGGTTGCCTTGGAAGAACTGCTGGGTCGTTTGCACAGTCTGGTCATGCCAATAAAGGTAAGCACGACCCAGAAGCAAGCTGTAATGCTACCAAAATCCCTAGCTGGGACTTTATTGTGCTGAGAGTACAGACAGCAGGCATCGACAGGAACCAATGACTGGACTGAGAGAACATGGGACTGGGAAGAGCTTAAATACATAATGAACACAGGGCAGCTGTGTGCAATTAGCAGGGGCAGAGACGAGAGGTAGGACCAACAATCATAGGCGTGGCCAGTTTAGAGCCACACACGAGAAGAGACGGGAGGATCAGACGTGCAGTGCAGGCAGGATGTGATAATGGGGTAGTATCCCTCCTGCCTATACAAGCCATATGAATAGAATAAATGATGAGAAGTCAATGGAAGAATTATGGGTAAATGTGTGAGGGTCACAGTGGTTGGACGCTGTGGGTTAATGGTGTTCTTCCTGGCCCCTGGAGCTGTGTATCCCTCGGCCTCTCACACCATTCATTTTCCATGCATGTTTCACTCAGTGTTTCTGACAGTTGACAGTGATATTGCAAACAAGCGCAAAAGATGAACACACCTCGCAGGAATTCTCCCCGACTCAACTTGGCACACTCCCGAGGGCGGGAGGCTTACAGAGTGCTTTGCCTTTATGAGAAATATCATTAATAAACTGATGAAATACACATGTAATATAGAGGATTCAGGCCGGGGTGCCATAGGCTATCTAGAAGAGAGAATCTGCCATTTATGTTAACGAAGGTGTAAAGATTGCTTTGGAGATACCTGGGGCTATTGGCTTGGTGTTTGATATAGTTATTATTCATAACTTTGCTGTTGCTTACCAGACTCTTTTATTTAAAGTGACCTACATAGCTTAACTTTTTTAACACTCGATCTATTTATACAGCTGTACTGAAGTAATTCACCTTTAGTAAGCAACTTTCTCATATGTTCCACTACCAGGTATCTTCTAGCTCCGACCTGAACCTGTCATCTTGTCCCCAGTAATATATTGCCTTCCTTGGTGTCACAGGAAACAGAAATGTGAAGTAGTAAAAATGAAACTTAATTACATTGTCGTCTTCGTCAATGGGACTGCATCCTTAATGTTTTTTTTTTTTCTAAACTTAATGCCAAGTAGTAGCATTGGGTTGCCCTTATAATTTATTTTTGCTGTGGCAGAATCTTTGATGGATTTGTATGTTAATTTAATCATTTGTTTGTGTGTGTGGCTGTTTTAATATGTTTGTATGTCTTAAAGGCAGAGTTAGTCTATAAGAATGGCACATTTCATACTTCCTGCAGTTTCTGCATTGCAGGTTCCCCATAGTGATAGGAGGTTGCCGAGTATAATATTGCATTCTCCTAAGGTTTCCAGCACTTTTATCAGTAGTTCTATTCTAAAAGCTACACACATGCACTTATTAAATTGGTGCTGCTTTATACCCTGATAGCAGCTGCAAAGTAACTCCTCGTGTGTCGTGACAAAGGATCTTCAGTGACTGCTAATAGACTTCTCTCTTTCCCTTGAGGTCTTTCTACATGCTGTCTCATTGTTTCCTGCTGTTATTTCAGATGTTCTGAAGGTTGGTTGTCATGGGAACCAAACATGATTAGGGTTAACAGAAAAAGTAAATTATATGCTTGAGAAAAAAAGGGGAGGAGGTATGGACTGTTTCTGATTTTTTTAGGTATGTCTTTTCAAAGTGGGAAAGATTTTGACAGGCATATATGACATAAATGCTTCTTCTTAGGGTCAAGTGGACTCCTGCTGTGCCACTCAAACAGCGTTGTTCTAAATCCAGCAGCCAGGTGTGACAGGAACCAAAGTTCATCCTACTTTTTTATACGTCTGTCTCTGATCATTTTCTGCCTTTATTCCAGCTCACCTGTCTTATCCCACCTCCATGTAGTGCTGATTTTGTCTCTCCAACTTTTGAGTATGGGCAGCGTGCCTTCTCTCTGTTCATGCGACACATCCTGAATTCTCTGTCTCCAGTCCCTACTCAGAACTTGCTCTTGAAAAGCCGCAGAGAACTTTTCTCTCTGCCTGCCACTCTCTACCTTTAGTTTTCAGTTTTTTTTCCTCCCCTGTGGCTCTTTTCTGGCATCATTAGTAAACAAACAATCTTGCTATTTTGCAGCCACAATTCCCTGCTGCATGGTATCACAGGAGCTGGGAGAGGTGAGCTGAGATGCCATGTGCAGATCACAGCCCTGGCATTTCCAGTCATGTCCCACATAGGGTTGTGGCCTCACACTACTGCCCAAGATAATGAAGCTATTGCCTGCAGCTCAGAAACATGGAGATTGTAATTGTAATGATGTAATTGTGAGCCCTGTTCTCACAATGCATGTTTTACATAGCTGGCACAGGACTTACTGGAGAAAAATGTACAATATACATTATGTGAATTATACAGTAAATAATGTGATAATAATATAGTCCTTTGATGTTTTTGTAGACATCAATAAACAGCCTTAGATACTTTGTCTTTGAACTGAGATATAGATCATAAATACAATGCTATTCTCGTGTATGTTGCCAAACTACATTTATGAATGAAAAACAAAAAAAACATTGGAGCAGTTTGATACTGGCATCTGTTCTGAGCATGTTACTGTTTGTACACAGCAATATCCGCAAATGGCATCATCTGTTAAGCTTGCTCAATTGAAATATATTGCTTGATTGTTAAAGGTCAAGCTAGATAAATCAGGTGAATAAACCTGAAATCATTTTCAGATTTAGCTAGCTAAAATAACTTAGTGTTTTTACTGTATGGAATAATAGGTTACATTCCTGCTTTTTAAGCTGTCTGTGGTGCATTTAAAGATAAGATTTGTTTACAGCAAATTTATCACTTAAACAATTCAGCTTATCTAATTTTTCAACTTACCCAGGAAAGCTTAAATGGTTTGGAATCATTTGGAATGCAGCAGACGCAACAGTATGCTATGACTCATGAATTATTAATGAACGGCTCGCTCCTATGCTGCAAAATAAAAATTTGAGATGATGGAGTCTTTTAAAAATAAAGTTCTAGAATTTGGCTGATGTTATGCAGTTGGAAATCTACACATCTAATGTTTCTGATAATTGATCTAATTGGTTTATAGTTGATAAAATGAATAGATAAATGTATGAATAATATAACCCATATACCTACCTTTATGTGTCAGTTAATTCAGATGTAAAGATGGCACTAAAAGGAAGGTACACTGAAACAGGAATTATTGTAAATAACTCAATTTCATTAAATTGGATTACGCCACTACTGACATGACTGACATGCTTTCTACTTTTGTTGCATCAATTGTCTTTGTAAATGAGCAATGTTAGAGAAGGTGCATCAATACCTGCTATTGTCCAAAGAATGAATGAAACAGCAGCACATAGTAGGATCCTAAGAGGTGGCTGTCTAGTGAAATGCAATCTATTAATAGACTGAAATTAAACAGTAGCCATGTGGTCACTCTGTGTCCTTGATGGTTGAAACATAACAATTTGAGAAAATGGAGATAAAAAAAATAAACGGGTATAATTTACAGACAAAAGAAAAACAAGGGGGGCAGTCTTCATGACCAGGGTGTCCAGGTCTGATCTGAATAGCTGCTGTTTTAGCAGGTGGTGTGAGATGAGGCCTGGGAGTGATTATCACAGAACAGGACTGCTGTCTTTGGGGAATGGCAGGAGCAACAGTATGCCTTGGGAATTGGTTAACATTTCGGAATGGCATTCCAGTGTGCTGGCGGAGACCCCCTCCATACCCAATGTGGGCAATCAGCCGAGCAGGCGCAGGCTCATCTGTGTGTGTGTGTGCGCGCAAGTGGGGGTCAGATATACATTACATTGTGGGAACCAAATGTCCCCAAAAAACCTGTTATTTTGAAGTTTTGGGGACCATTTCTTCGGTCCCCATATGGGCAAATTCAATTTTATAAAAATCTGTGATCGCAATCAAAAAACTAAAAATGCCAAAAACATGTATTTTGTTTGGTTACTTATGTCAAAGGTTAGGGCTGGGTAGGGGTTAAGGTTGTCATTGGTGGGATTAGGATCTTGCCCATAGAGATGAATGGGCGGTCCCCTCAAAGATATGAGTACAGGTCTGTTTGTGTCTGTGTGTGTGCATCTTTGTCTGTCTCTGAGTACAGCCCTTTATATTGAGATCCCCACAATATAAACCTCAATTTTATACAAATCTGTGAATGCATCAAAAAAAGCTAAAAATGCCAAGTCTTGTATTTTGTTTGATTACTTATGGTTATGGTTGGTTAGGGGTTACGGCTGTCACATTGGGATTAGAGTTTTCCTTATAGAAATGAATGGAGAGTCCCAAAAAAGATATAATTACAAACTTGTGTGTGTGTTTGTATGTATGTATGCCTGTGCCCTTTCTCCCGTGAAACCCCCAGTACCTGCACCCCTCATCCTGAAGCTCTCGCTGATCTCCATATGAATCAAAGCACACATCCCAATATCCATCAACGCACCGTGCTGTTCATAGGTGGCACAGATTCACATGCACCATCTTTATAACCTGAGGCTAACAGCATTACACAGTATTACTGCATGACAGGGGATTCATAAAATTTAGCTGGTTTTCTTTTATGTCAACTTACCAGCTCATATTATTTTAAGCAAGGTGCCAGATGCCATAAACCCATTGATAAGATACTTAATGGTATTCCCACAGTTCACAGACTTTTTAACTTATTTTCTGCTCAGACAGTTTTTAGTGGTAATGTATGGCTTGCTGACTGGCAGCTATGAATTTGCTCTTTTTTTGTAGTACGTTAATGGTGCTAAAATAGTTACACTGTGGCCTCACAATCACAGGGTTGTGGGCTTGATTTTCAGCCCGGTTCTGTGTGTGGAGCCTCCTTGTTTCTCTCGTGTTCAGGTGGGTTTTCTCCCAGGATTCTGGTCTCCTCCTGCAATCCAAAAGCACGCAGTTAGGTGAATCAGCAACTCCAAATGCCCCAAAGCGTATCAGTGTGCATATCAGTGTGTGTGTCTGCATGTCCATAGAGGGTGTCCCCAGCCTCAAGAGGCTGCCTGGGGTCGGCGACAGTCTCACCGTGGCCTTGAACTGGATAAGCCATACTGAATATCGATGGATAATAATTTCATATCCTGTGTTGATGAGGATGGACGGACTGCTGTCACTCTGCTTTCATAATGTTATAAAATGACATGTGATGAAGTGTCTTCTGCCACAGGGTGGGAATCCCTGTCATAAGGTGTCAGGAAGCCTTTATACAAACAGTACTGCGCCATTGGATTAAAGGTGATAGTGAAAGAGTGAAATCCAGCAGTGAAGTTGGGATGGATCCTCTTTAGAATATTAAGATTATAACATGTTATCTGTTCCTTTTCTTATAAAACATGACCTTTGAGTTGGGCCTGTGAATTCCACATCCTGGGGTTTACACCATCATCCCGTGGGCTTTTGATTAGCTTTGTTCTGCCTGCCTGTAGTAAAGAATTCACTTCTCCTTTATAAAATCCACATGTCCTGGAAGAGCAGTGTCCTACTTTCTTTGAACTGCCTGCTTCATCTTGCTGCCATTGTGCTGATCACAGGAGATCTGTGCGATTGCAACGCAACATGAGCCAGTTTGTACAGCTTGTTACTTGTAGACCTTTAAGCTCAGTGTTTGTCGCGACATTGCGTCGTCCTCCTGGACAGCACCACGCATCTCGTCAGCAATTCTCAACGCGATCCTGTGGGTTTCTGCCAATAATCATGCCGTTGTACTTAAGTTAACAGCAGCCCATGGATTATCTTTGCACCATGAGTTAGGCAATGATTTTAATTATGTTCAAGGGCTAAATTTCTTCACGAATCGGAACCACACCCCCACTGCCTTCCCCTCAATCCCTCCCACTGGCTCAGAATCCAGCGTTTGGAGTAGAACAGTCTGATAATTCTGGACCCAGTTAACCAGAAGTAATCTGCTCATGGTGGTCCATTGTTTTCCCATAGATTTCGTCAGTTTATATCCGGTTTTAATCAGTTGGATTTTATTCAGTCAGCCTGATTGATTATTTATGCCTTTGTCTGCAGGTCTTGCATATTAACTGAACCGCTAGGCATTTTTTGTGCCCCCCACCCCCCCATAACTTGACTTTAGCTAAAGCGATTATCAAAAGTGACCTACTTGCCTTAATTTTTTTACCCATCTCTATGTTTTTATGATCCCCTGGAGATATCCATTGTCACCTCAAAGGTACAAAATCTGAGCCCACACTGGGATTTTCCCCACTTGTAACCATTTAAAGTAATTTCCTTAATTCTACTCCTACTGGACTCACTGCCCTGCCCCAGGTTTGAATATCTGGAAGTCCTTCACATTTTTCACCCCTTATTATGGACACTTCAAAGCAGGATGGGATGAAGGGGATGGAGGGATGAGTATCCAGGCAAATGTACCTTAACAGCCGGTTCCTGAGGTCCCTGGAGGTGAAGCAGCTCTTTGTGATTAAAACGAGGTTACTGCTCTGCTTCGATTTGTAATGTATTATGTAGTTGCTTATCAAATAACTCAGCAAACCAGACAGCTACCAATTTTGCCAGTATATACAGCTGGGTATTTTAACAAAGGAACTGAAGTTAGGCAGCTCGTTCCTTGGAACAAAAGCTGGACCTCTTCTGGGACTTAAAACAGCATCCTTTTGACCATAAGACTAGTTTGAACATCATTGTCCTACAGGTCGCCCCAGTTACCTCATCATGCATGTAGCCAAAGACAAAAAGAGGTCGAGAGGGAGTAGGACTGCAGTTTGGGATGTCACTGGTCCCATTTTTGGTGTCTTCGCATTTGCAGCACAATTCTCGTCATATCTCGCTGTCGTCATATTTTTTGGGGGCCCAGAAACAACCACAGCCGATCATTCTGCAGTACACAGTGACACCATGACAGTCCAGCATGTGATCATATGATGATGTTCTCTTACTTTTTGGGTGTGCAGAGAATGAATTCATACAACTATACAGTTGTATTGTCCTGTGTACATTTGCAATATGATATTATTTCGTTCTCATAAGCTCTGCCAAATGACAAATGAGGCTGTAATTGTGTCTATGCATTGGATGAGTCACTGCTGACCCTAATCTTGTTATCTTGACACCAGGATGGCAGTTCTGTAATTTTCTGTCCCAATGTTTCCTTTGTCCATCCCCCTACCCCCCACCCAACAAAATGACTATAGATCTTGACTATAGATCTTTTCTTTTGTGGTCTAGCATGCTGCGGTAAGCTTTTATCTGCAAAGTTTAGAGAGGGAGAAACAAAATAAAATGGATGGCTTTCATATGTTCTCTCCTCTGCTGCCTGGCCATAAGCAATATAAACCTTTGGCTAAGATAAGGAGCCACTGTTAGCGTGCAGACATCAAAAGCAGCTTGAAGAAATAGAAGTAATGGAACCTCTCTGGTGCTGCCATTTTCAAATGAATGCAAGAATAGCAGTAAAGCATTAAAATTAACATGTTACATTTTGGAAAACTACGGTAATAAATATCCATAAATGTCAGTGAGCTACCTGGTTCATTATGTCTTTGCCAAGCCCAAGCCGTCTTGTAGACTGGTGATGGGATCTGGCCACAGGGTGACCCTTGAGAGCCCAGCCTCACACTGCAATCTTAAGAGAGCAGTGAGGAAGCATCGCCAAGAGGATCAGGCGGCGCTGGTGACAGCCGCTCTTTTTTTGTCTGTCTGAGCATTTTTGTGTGTGTGGTGGACGCCCTGAGCCTCTCTTTGTGCCCGGGAGACACTATTAATGACGGGGTTTCCAGTACTGACTCACATGAAACTGCACAAGCTTTTTTGGCAAACCACTGTAGATAACGGTTCTCGATTTCAGCCCTTTCTGTTTGATGTCATGTTGGTTTTGCCTGTTTTGCATTGTATTGGCTATTTTTCTGAAAATTCTCATTTTATGCTTTTTGATTAGGGGAATAAAGTTTCCTATAAGCATGTGAATGTTGGCATTTCTCTTCAGTTGTCTCGGCCAGCCTTTCTTTCTTGCCGTCTCATTCTGCCTGTCTCTCCCCTGCCTCTCCTGCCATCTTAGCCCACCTGTCTCTCCTACTTTCTCACCCTGCCTGTCTCTCCCTTGTCTCTCCCACTGTCTTGGCCCTCCTGTCTCTCCCATTGTCTCAACTTGCCTGTCTTTCCTGCTGCCTCAGCCCGCCTGTCGCTCCCCCTGTCTCTGCCTGCCAGTCTCTCCCACTATCTCACCCACTGTCTCAGCTATCCTCTCTCTCCTGCTGCCTCAGCCCGCCTGTCTCCCCACCCTGCCTGCCGCTACCCTTTCCCTCCCTCCTCTTCTCATCCACTTCACTCTGCCTGTCACACTTATGATGGCTGTCCTCAGTGAGTCATCGCCTGTCACCCTCTGCCACCGTTTGTCTCCCAAAGCAGCACTGCACACCTGTGCCTCCCGTCTGCACTCAGATTTAGTGCATTGGTGAATAAGGAAAGGGGGTAGCGAGAGGTGGCGAGGAGAAGGGCTGGGGGGCAGGATGCCGGCTCACAGGCCAGCTCTGCCTTTCGAATACGCGGATTAGACAGGTGCTGCTCTGTGAAGCTGCAGATGAACCTCAATTCATGCAGCTTGTTGTGAAAGGCTCAGTCAGGGAAGATTAATAATGCATTAATAACTCGCTGTCCAAAGGCTGCGTGAGGGTTATGAATTTTACTGCAGCGGTGGTCGGGAACGTTGTTTGAGTACAGATGCAACTGTATGGTATTGTCTTTGTTTAGTGATGGGAAACTCTGGGTGAGTCAGTCCACAGCGGAAGAACTTACAGTGTGAGGGCTTTCCTCAGTATCTAGCCACAAGCTTTGCCTCCACACACGCCATCCTCTGTCTCATGTGCTCATCTGATTATGCCAGGTCAAGATCGTCCTCCAGGGCTTTTCTTATCAGGACTGATTGCGCTATTCAATGTTATTATACCTTCCATAACCGCAGGTTGGCTGAAAATGAGAAATAAGTGTATTTCTCTTTCATTTCTGTTTCATTTCTATTTCACTTTTGCATTGTAACAGATGATGTGATTTTATTTTCAGTTGCAGGTGAGCCGATTAAAATTTAGTGAGTATGCTTACTGCACGAATGCTGTATCACATGATCTACACCGATAAGCATCTGCGCCTACTTGGGCCTCTAGGCATTTCTGAAGAAAAAAAATTAAAATGTGAGCTGAGGATATTTCCACTATTCGATTCACACCAGCTTGCATTACCATAAAACCCAGATGCCTCACTGCTTTCAGCACAATGACGAGGTCTAACCATAGATTTGGCCATTTTCACGGTAATTTCATAGGTCAGATTTAAAAGCCTTTTCTAACTGGCTACAAAGTTTCCAAGGAAAGCAAGATAAAAAGGCAGTGTTACATAAAATTCTTAGCATTTATTCCTCTCCATTTATTGTTCACAATATTTTAAAAACAGGTGTCTTGTTTAATCAAGAGAATCCACTGATTCATAGGGTGCTGAATGTGTGACAGGCTGCTGTTCCATTTAAACAGTTGGAATCTACTCAAATTGAGCTGATATAAAAGAAGTTAAGTACCATCTTCCTTGAAAAGGAGCATGTTGCCCCAGCTACATGTGTCACAGTGATTTAGAGGCCGAGATTCCAAGTAATTACCCTCTACTACTCTTTGACCCAGCATTGAGTTTCAATTAAATAGGCTTTTTTGGCTCCCTGCACAGCACAAATCAATTCAGATCATTTAAAAAGTAATTGAATTTCCATTAGGAGCAGTTGAGTGGGAAGCATGTATATAAAATGACATTGATCAGTCAATATATGTTTCAGTGTAGAACAAAGCCTGAGTGTGCAGTTGGGGTTAAAGGTGAACAGTCCATTCCTCCCTTCCTCAAACACCAGGCTGGCTGTAATCAGGCATCATTACATTTGTATCCTTGTGCAAGTTTGGTCTGTTGCTCAGAATAATGCAGTGTACCGCATGCTTGTAGAGGAGAATTTAAATGACTCACTTGGGTTCCTAAATGGAGCACTATTTTTTCTACTGCTTATCCTGCTGTATTTAGTCAAAGGGTTAATACAATGAGTAAAGTTTGAAAATTAACTCTGTAGCAAGAAAGGGACTCCCTTTCACTAAATCAGCTGTGTGCAGTAACACTTTACTTGAGGGGGCACAAATAATATACTATTTTGCTCTTAATTAATCCTGATTTATCCATCCATCCATCCATTTTCTGTAACCGCTATCCTATTCAGGGCCGCGGGGGTCCAGAACCTATCCCAGAGGCTATATAAGGCAGGATTAATCCTAAACCAACTCTTACTTAATGTATTAATTAACCACAAACTAAGTTTTAATTAAAAGCAAATTAGTGATCATATACTAGTTATTAGGAATGTGCATCTCCATCACTGAGGTGATGCAAGTCACATCTTGATGCATTGCCAACGATCCAATACATTAAAGATACAGTACTGAGCAAAAGTCTCTGGCAGTCAAAGAAAATGTTCATAGCTATTTATCTTGGTAGTATGTGCATATTTGCTCTGAAAAAAATTAATGGTAACACAATAAAAATGAACAAGAAATGTATCTGTTCTACAAAATGTTACTGATATATTGTTGGGTGGCAGGGTAAACTCTGCTTTGGTTCCCAAACCTCTCCTTAGGGGCACCTTAGCCATTCTATGTGTTTATTAAATTTCTCCACCAGCTCAATTAATTAATTAATTAGATTTATTAAATAACTCAGTGGGTTATTGATTAGCCAGACGAGGTAGTGGTCGAGTCAAAAAATACATGGGTATATTGGACGTGTGCTGCAAATACAGTGGTAATTTAAGGAGATGTTTTGAAATGGCTAAACTGACACACTTTGACAGACATAATGTCATAGATGTACACCAACATGAAGATTATTTAAACATCATTTTCTGTGACTGCCTAAGGCTTTTGCACACACTGTACATATGAAGCTACTACACTGTTGAAAAAATAGTACTCTCGAGGATCTACCACTTGTATCCTAGCTGTAGGTAAACATAATTTTTAGTCTAATTTAAGGTACAGAAATGGACTCTGAGGAACATCCCCAAAGTGCAAACAACATTAATGTACCCCTGATGGTACAAAAATGTTTTTCATAGTCCATTTCTCTATCTTAAAAGGTACAATACCTACAGCTAGAGAACAACCCTTGAGGGTGCAGCTCCGGTGACAAGGAATTGGATCCTCAATGGTACAAATTGGTATTCTTTTGTCTGACAGTGTACTGGTGCAATACGATGTGATTCACCACTATTGCATTGCAGTACAGTTTGACACGATACAATGCAATGCATTGCCAGACACGTCTCCAATTCGTGTGAGACTTGGCCGCGAGACTTGCAGGGAATAGGTCACTGACAGTAGTCAAGAACTGGAGATGAGAGAGTGCACTTGAGAAATAGTTTAGACAGGGGGGAAAATGATTAAATTATTGGTCACATTTCTAGATAATAAAGGCATAGGGCATCTCCTATATATCTACTAATTAAATATTTATGTAACCATGACCATGTGCTGCCTTCCACTCAATAACTCCAGTGGACAGGGCAGGCCAGGCCCAGACCCTCCCGTCCTGGCACTCCGCATTGTGTTTAGGTATATTGGTGGTGTGATGTGGCACGGTAAGGGTGGTGACTGCCCAGGGGCGGCACAGCAGCAGTGACCGTGGTGACAGCCGTACTTCAGGTCTGACCAGGGGGGAGTGCAATATGAGGAGAGGTGATGGTGAATACAGTATAGAGGTGAATGTGATGTTTTTAAAAAGAAAAAACCAAACACTTTTTTGTAGGCCTTTTTACTGTATCATCATCTCTTAACCAGACGAATATATACGCAAACCACGATTCTGACATGCGAGACCACGAAACACTGCCTGATGCTGGACTGTAAGGCACACACAGCAGGTAATTTACGCAATTGCTAAAGACACGCAAGGATCGGACCAGGTTCACATATGACAGGGCAAGGGCACACGCAACAATCAGGAACAAAACAAGTTTTAACAATAACAGGGGCTATCTGCACAAGTAGTGCAGCACACTGGGAAACATACAAATGATAGCAGAAGGCAATTTGTCAACGCTGCACAATTTTGAAAACCGCTTTACATATTTCATTTGTTCATGATGCATACTTCAATAGTTACTGAGTTGCAAGTTACGAAGGAACCATATTGTAAAGTTACCCAGTATGTGATCTGGGTAGTGACTCTGAAGCTGGAGCTGGCCTTAGACCTTTGGCTTCTCACGTACCCAATGAGTAGCGAATGGTCCAGTCCTTTATGTCATGGAATGATATATTTAGAGGCTGCATTTTGGGAACCCTGGAAACTCACATGTCCGTAAAGCGATTTCCTTGAAGAATGGATGTGGAAATAGCGGTGACATTCTTGTCTTTAAGTGAGCTTGCACAATGACCCCTTACCTACAAACCCTCCTATCCAAACCATTATGCTTAATAAGTCTGTCACTGCAGGTCTGTGTTGTCACTCTGTGTACTCTCTCTGATTGGTTTAGGTGACTGCATGATTTATTTGTCACCATGATCATTGGGATGATGGGCTGGACTGTTGGTGTAGTGGAGGGCAGATTTTGGGGGGAGTGCCAAGATGTATCCTTGGAGCAGAAAACAGGCAATACAAGAATTAGACCTTGACTTTGATGAGAACTATTCTTGATTATTTATGCTTGTTTCAACACCCCAGTGCTCTATGATGGAGGTAGCCTTTTGAATCTGTACCCATCAATATACATGTTTGACGCATTGACTACTTTCTCTTGTGTACTGGATTCGGTGTCTCTCTTGTCTGAACAAGAGATTCTACAGCCATCAATGAACTCTCATGTGTGCTGGGGGTGAAAGGGATGTGCTCTTGGATTAGCGTAAAATCTCAGATCGCAAAGTTGGATGATTGAGCTTAAATTTGTGTTTACCATTGATAGGGTATATCATGTGTAGGTATATTATGTATCAGGTGTATTTTGTATCAATGGACTCAGTTCTAAGGGTAATGTGGAGCTGCATGATATGTGCACCACACAGTCTTGTAACTTAATTGCATAGGTACAGGGGTGTAGTGTGTAGCAGAGCTTCCTGGGGTCCTTCTCATTTGTGCCAAATGCAGAAGGGTGACAAACCCATGCAGTCACAATAGATTGAACCCTAGACAGACGTCATTCTTAATCACCGATCTATTGGTGAAAATGTCCACTGACCTAGCAGTTAAATGTGCTTTATGTATGAATCCTGTGTGGAAAAAATTATCCAGTTATTCTTTTGACATAGTTGAAATGTTTTTTTTTGTATATATAAAACTAGAAGTATGAGATCACAGACAGAGTTACTTGTCTGGTCTTGGTTTTGTGAGTGGTTAATATCTGTCATCATTTAATCAAATGATAACAAACATTCTGCATTGACTGCCTGCCTGCCCTTAATATATACATAAATGCATACATACATACATTTATACATGCATAAGTTGTTATGAACTAACTTAAGCCAAGGTGCATACTTTGGAACGAGGTAACCCGGTATCATTTTTTTATAGACAGTGACAGAAGAACAAAAAACATTAAAGAAAATGCTATTCCTTTGTCCAAAGTGTATTTTCTTTTGCCATCAATCTTTCCAAGCAAATCAAAATTCAAAGATGTCCCATTAAAAATGTATAGGTAGATATATCGCTTTTGTCTTCGGGCAATGCTACAATATCACCATGCTGTAACTGGTCTTACTGTAGTTCCCAATAACTTTAACCTTATATATTTCTACTTATCTGTGGTAGGGTGACCACAATATCATGTTCCTTCACGGTACATTGGACTTTATTTGAAGGTTCTGAATCTGGCTGGTCATATAGAAATGTTGCATGTTTCCCTCGGTGAAGGTCTGAGGTAATTTCCCCAGCGCTGTCTCCAGGAATCCCATCTGGATAACATCTTCTGTGTCACAGCCATTGGATGTTTCTCTTCCGAAGGATTTTAATGTGTCGCCTCAGGCCTGTCGCACTCAATTTCAAAACCAATTTCGGCTTCTGCCATTTGAAAGGGCAAACATGCTAATCATATGCCCCATAATAGTTTTTTTATGATATTGAGAAAAATAACTCAGCCATACCATAAATATTTAACCTCTGGGAAACTGAGTCACTTTAGGCTTCTATCCCTCCTACTACTTTTGTTGAGTGTAGGTGGAAAGAACATCAGCAAACCAAACAAAAGAAACTCGCCGAGTGAGGCAGCAGCCTTCTTAACAGGTCCTCCCACAATCACATTCTGCTGAGAAAGCAGACCTCACTCAGCTTATGTCCTTCTGAGGTTAGCTTGAGTACTATGATTGGTAACCCATAATGATTCTCTGAATTGACTTCCTTTTTATTACTTAATCATATATTCGGTCTTTCTCCAGTTAAGCTAGTTTGTTATTTGCTCCTAATATTTGTCTCCCATAGATTAGGTATTTCAAGAAACTTCTCAACATACTTACAGAGAATCGGTGAAGTGTTATAGTGAGAGATAGAGTGAGAATTGGCAGGTTCTGTCTACTTTCCGTAAGAGATAGAGTGAGAACTGGGAGGTTCTGTCCACTTTCCATAAGAGATAGAGTGAGAATTGGCAGGTTCTGTCCACTTTCCATGCATGGGTGCCCCAGGAGTCTCACGTTATTAACCCTGCTTTGCCCCCATTGCTGTTCTTCTGTTTATACAGCTGTGCCTGCTGTGCAGCCATCAGTCTGGTGCCATGTTACAAGGGTTGTCCCACGTTTCCGGTGTTAATAAGCTATGCAAACTTAGCGGGCTGCTAAGGGCTACCATCATTAAACGGCTGCACCCAGCAAGCAACCTACCCAGGAGTTCTTTTTTAATCTGTTGTGTGGATGGCTTGCAATGGTAGCCTTGTTATCTGTGCTCTATGACGACAGGCTAACAGTATAGATGAAGGAAGAGAAAGGAAGGGCTCAGACAGGCATCAGTGTGAGGTACAATGCAGAGCAGTAGAAGGATGATGAAAGTACAGGAGGTACAGCTTCCTTAATGTCACTTGTCACACTTAATAT